>JANRGW010020503.1:0-17010 GCA_024733675.1 Psilopsiagon aymara
TGCCCCATCCCTGCAGTGCTCAAGGCCAGGATGGACACAGGGGCTTGGAGCAACTGCTCTATGGAAGGTGTCCCTGCAATTGAGGGGTTGGAGCTGGAGGAGCTTTGAGGTCCCTTCCAACCCAAACCAGGCTGGGATTCAATGATTCTCTGTTCACCTGTAACAAACCAGCCCTGTCCTCCCTGTGTTGGGGACACCAGGGACCAAGGAGACCTTTACCCAGCACCAATCTCCACCTCAGCAGTCAGCAGCACTCCAGTGGTACTGTGTATGGGGTATTTTCCTGGGAGCTGTTCCTGTGTGACCCTGGTGCAGAATGCGTCGCTTCTTGCCTTGTGAACTCTTCAATAACCAAAGTCAATCTCTTGGAGGAGCCAAGGGAAGGAAAAGCTTTTTGCAGGAGTGTTTTGTGAACATCCGAGCAGCCTTTAACAGTCCATGTGGTGTGTCGAGTGGTTCCCATCATCTGCAGCCTGGCTGGAAGGGAGCCATGCGGTGCTTCGTTGGGTTGGGGCTTTGTTTGCTTCAGTTGATCAAAAGAAACAGTGCCAAGAAAATGAGCATTTTTGTTGTAAAGATGTGTTCGAGGCCCTGTGTTTATTTATTTCCTAAAGAGGATGCTGGAAGACAAGCTGACAGTTTAATGGTGCGTGATGCACTAATAAAACCGTCTGTGCTTGTGTTTAAGCCTTTAAAGGGGGGGTGAAGAAACGCGGTAGTTATCAGCATTCAAAAGGCAAGACGCAGCTTAAACGTATGCAAAGCCTTGGAAAGGGGCAGAAAGCTTCTGACAGGCACATCGCATCTCTGAAAGTAAGGTTTGAATTATTAGAGCTGCCTTTGTTTATGAAATGGAGCCTCCAGCAAGAGGATTATAGGAAGGAATCACTGCAGGCTCAGCGTCGCGTTGGCATGTGTTTGAATGGGCGATAACATTTACTTTATGGAGCGAATTCAGATAGGTTTGTGAAAGATCCAGGTGTGTGTTAGATACCTAAAGAAACAGCCTTCAAGTGCATGAATAAGCCTCCTTTTATGGGTCCAGTTTCCTTTTAGCAGCGGGTAATCCTTTTAAAACAAGGCTTCTTCCAGGCAAACTCCAACAGTAGAGGGTTTGTTTCATTTTAAACCAGGAATGCCAGGGAAGGATGCAGGGAGCTAATAAGAGAGTAATTATACACACTATTGCTGGCTTGAGGAAGGGCAGAGACCATTAAAACGCCATTTTAGGAGTTAATTATATGGTGTTTCCAGTCGATGCTGCTGTCCTGGTTTCTGCTTAATCGACGTGTAGCGCGTATTTAGGATGTTGTGGTCGTGACATCTAATTTCTATTTTAAGCAACTTTAGGCCACTGTTATGCAATAGTGTCCAAAAGCCATTAATACACATCTTCCAGCTTCCACAGGGCTTGTGCCTGTTGGATTTGATCAGGAAATACACCAAAGCAATAAAGGGAGATGGGGAAAGACCTTTAGGAAATGTTTTGGGCCAGGCACACATGCCATAAATAAAGCGTTGCAGTGGAATCCAGTTAGTTAAATCTCTCCTGAAGCTCATTTAATAATAGCAGAGCCTCTGCTGCTGCTCAAATGGAGGCAGCTGTGATTTGTTTCAGGGTTCGGCTTTGACTTCTGTTTTATTACCTTTTCGGTTCGTCCCCCTCCGCTTGTGCAGTGTCTCGAGTTGAACTACGCGATGGTTTAGCTAAAACGGGGGTCCTTTGGATCGGCGCTTTGCACTCGGGATCCTTCAGCAGGGTTTGACGAAAGCCCCGCGCGAGGCAGGTGTCAGGATTTGCTCTTCAGGCGGGCAGGATTGTGCTGGCGGGAGCAGATCAGGCTCCTTTGCAGTTGATGTGCTGCCTGGAGGAAGTGACATTTATGTTCTTGATCCTTCAGTGATTCTGCATGTCAAGAGCTGAGCCTTGAGATCCGGCTGCAGTGCTGTCTTCCGAGCCGACAGGGCTGAAGGAGAGGATTTGTACAGGGAGAGGGGGAAACCTTCAACTCCAATGGCTGTTGCAGACCCTTGAGTGCTTCATTTCTCCCTTCTTTTCTCTCCACATCTTCCCTGTAGGAAATCGGAGAGGGAAATCCCTTTAACTCACCAACCAATGCATTTTTGAAGTTGAAAATTCGGAGATGCATTAGAATTCAGAGACCTCCCTTTGCTTAAGGTAAGAAAAGAACAGATTCTCCTTGTTTTCGCCTTAATAAATGCCTGTTTTCAGTGAACTCC
This sequence comes from Psilopsiagon aymara, assembly GCA_024733675.1. NCBI lineage: Eukaryota > Metazoa > Chordata > Aves > Psittaciformes > Psittacidae > Psilopsiagon > Psilopsiagon aymara. The sequence continues at coordinate 2,242 of JANRGW010020503.1, forward strand.
AGGGCTGGAGTTTCTTGAATGCCTTTCTCATGTTCAGCCTGCCACCGATGCCTAAATGGTTAACGTTCATCCCATTTAATAACTCGCAGCTGCAAGAGGCATATGGCTGTGTGCTTGTGGGAGGTGTGTGTGAGACCCAGGTCTGGGCTGCTCGGGGCTGGGACTCCACGGGTGCGTGTGTGTGGTGCTCATGGGGGGATGAACTGGTGGTTGTGGTGCAGCTGAAGGGGTTTCATGCCTAAAACCTGGTTTTCAGAGGCTTTTTTCCCTGTTTGGATGGTAAGTAAGCTTGGCAATTTCTGAAGGATGTTGGGGTGGGGGAGGCTTGAATCACCATAGACTCGTCTTAAAATCATATCATAGACTTACAGGCTGGAGGTGGTGAAAATCCCACTTTGGAGAGGTAATAGTTGCATGGATTTCATGAAAGGTGAGACTTGGTGAGCTGTAGTTATGTTACCATGGCATCCCTAAATTACTCCAGTCTGAGTGCCAGGGAAGTATCAGTGGTGAATTATTCTGGATCCTGGGGAAGGTGGTGCATGAGAACAGGCATGCTATTAGCTCAGCTGTTTGTTTTTAGGTGAGAAGTGTGTTAATTGCCTTCTTTTGTGTGTTGTATATAATTATCCATGCTTTAAGCACGAGCCGGTAGCGCAGAAGAGGCAGGATTTTTAACCTGTTGGGCTCGCACAGAGCCTTTGGGATGCTATATAAAATAGAGGTATTAAACTGAAGCTTGGCTTTCTGTGAGTCTAAATTTTCAAGTGAAGTTTCTCCTCGTGTTAAATTTGGTGATTACTTGTTCTACTTAACCAGCTTCTTTCCTAGCTGTGTATCTCCCCCTGGCATACATCAGGGTGTCCCTGCCTGTGGTAGGGGATTGGAACTGGATGAGCTGTAAGATCCCTTTCAACCCAACCCAGTCTGGGATTCTCTGTTTGACTGTGCTTCAGGGGATTCAAAGGCAGAGATGCCAGAACTGGAAGGTAGAGCATCTTGTCTGGGTTTTCCGGTGCCTCCTGTGTTACAGCTGGAAGATAAAAGCTCTTTTGGAGCTGCTACACCAGACAAGTGATTTCAAAGCGTTTCCAAATGATGAAAGGCAACTTTAAACTTTGCCTGGTAATTAATACAGGCTGCTGTGCTGTGCTTAATCTGAAATGGGGGAGCTTCATTGTTCAGGCTCTGGCTGCTGAATCCATCCGGGCTGGGTGAGTGCTGCTGTGAGTCTGCCGGGCTTTATTTGGAGCTGGCTGTACCAACGTCAGGGCTGTGCTGGTGGATGGGATCTGACATTTCCAATTACTTAGGGCAGCAGGGCTGTTCAGGGTGCAGAATGTTCGGGGTCCTCTCCTTACTTTTGAATGAGCAGCAGACAGTGTCTGTGTGAGCCATTAACATCCTCGCTCAGAAGGAGGGGATGAGTTTTTAAGCGGACAGACCGACTTGTTTTGGAAATGAAGGGGGGAAAAAGCATCCATTTTGTGTTCCTGCACCGGGGTTTCTGTCCTCTGTGCAGCTGGAATGAAAACCAAACACTCTGAATGAATCCCTTGTGGTGCTTTGGGTTTTATCATTGCTTAAAATGTTCACTCTTCTCTCACTTGCTATATTCCCCACATCTCCTCGTGAGCTGTTTGCCTTGTCAAGCTCATCATCCTTCCCTGACTTTTCCAAGCTTAACTGATGGCAGAATATGGTTTTTATGAACACTGAGGCAATAGAAGCTGAGACAATGCTCCTGTTTAGTAGAGGAATCAAGTTTTGCTGCCAGGTTTTAAATATATATCCTCTCAAAGACGCTTAGCAATCTGCTTATGTGAGTATCGGGAGGTTTTCTGTTTAAAGTGGAATGGGGTTTTGTGATTTCTTTCCTTTAGGATGGAAGTAGTTAAGGTCTGAATTGTGAGGGACAGATGAAATTAAGCCGCAGAAGCACTGATGGCAATCTACAAAGCTTTAATGTGTTAATGTAGTCTGGGCATTATACATACTTAGAAGCAGTCTAGATTGAATCCTGGAGAAAAAGCAGAGTTATTCATCGACTCCTGCCTTGGTTGTGCACTCCTGGAAGTGATGGATGGTACGAAACAGTGGTTTGAAGGAGATGCTGATATTTATTTTGCTGCTGCTAGAACTGTATCGGATATTAATTGCCCCCAAGTTCAGTATTGGCTTAAAACATACAGAGGAGGGTGGTAAAGAATGTTGTCTGCAAGATTTCCTTGCTTTGTGGAGCTCTTCTTTTCTTGCCTTCAAGAATTAATTCAGTTTCTCAAGTTTGGTATCGTGCTGTATTTAATGTAGTTTAAACAGTACTGCATCAGTTAATGGGATGAAGAAGATCTGGGTGGACTCATAATGAATCTGCCAGGGGAAACAGCAGCAGAGGAGCTTTCGACAGAGACTGAGCAGTTTGTTTTACACAAACAGGCAGCATTTTAGCGTCTGGTATTTTGCTAGCCCAGGACTGAGAAGCTTTCTGGAGCCAGTGTCTCTCTTGTAGTGCATTGCCTTGACCCTGGCTGGAGCCTCTGGGTGCCCTGCAATACGAAGTAATAATTTATAGGCTGTCAGTGGGGTTGAAAGAGAATAAAGGGTGAATGCATTGACTCTGTAGATGAAGAAGGGAGCCTGTAGCATCCTGAAGAAGATAGGTTAGGATTAACTTCATTTTTCTGCTTCTGTATTGAACAGTTGGTTTATAGAAGCGTTAGAAGGAGACTGTTCCTGGCAATGAGGGGGTGGGGTGGGTGTGCAACTTCAAGGAACCTTTACAATATTGATGAAAACAGGATGTTTTGCTGGTGCGTTCACCCCTCTCACTCACTACCAGAGGTGCCCGGGTACTACAGGCAGGAGCAACTCGCTGGTTGTACCCACATGGTCACTACACCCATGTCTTCAACTTCCGCATTGGTCTATCTCCCGTGCCACACCTCCAGGTCAATATTGCCTTTCCAAAGCAGCGAGGGTGTTCTGTATTATTCTTGGAGACCGATGCCCTTCTGTGAGGTTTCTCATCCTTGTCAATGGCCTCAGTTAATGTTTCCAGAGCTGGCTGTGAAATGGGCTTTTTCGGTAATAGTTCTGTGATGCTTTCTTAACTCTGCTTGTGCTTCAGTGGTAACTGTTCAGCTGTAGTAATTAGGGTGAAGTCTAGCTAGGTTGCTTGATCTATCATGTATTTCAATAACTGGGGATTGGAACTAGGTGAGCTTTAAGCTCCCTTCCAACCCAAAGCATTCCATGATTCTACGATATCAGGGAAAGGGGGGGTTGCCCCATCCATCTTCTCTTTGGCAGAGTGCTCCTTAAATTCAATGAGAGAAGTAGCACAACTTCCCGGTACTGCGAGGAAGTGTTCTTGAGGTGGAGCTTTAGTACATTTGTTGCATTACGAGGGTTCCATTAGTGCCAACTAATTACGTGGGGCATGTTGCATTTGAGTTGCAATTACATTGACCGATGTCCAATAATTAGCTTTAATACATGTTTCCATGTGTAGGGGAAATTTAATTGCTGGCTGGCTTTTGACAAAGGTACTGCTGTTTCCCTTAATTGGGTTTCCCTTGTCTTCTGCAAGTGACTCTCAAGGACTAGAAGCCACTCGAGTAGGCAGATACAGCCACCAAGAGTTCTGGGAGATGAATATGGCATTAACATTCCCTCTGGCAGCTTTGCTAATGCATTTTGTACCTCTTGCAAGAGGTACAAAATGCTTTGTCTTTGCATCCATCTGACAACATTAAGCCTCACAAGTGCGTTCCTGTGATGCAGCCCTCGCTCTGGCTGCAACAGAAATGCTTTTGGATCACACTCGTTGATCTGCAGCAACTTAGTAATGGAGGGAGTCTGCTTACATGTCTTGATGGTTGCAGTTAACAAAGCTGAGGCTGTAAGGGAGCTTAAAGCTCATCCTGCTCCAACCCCTGCCACGGGCAAGGACACCTTCCACTAGAGCAGATTGATCCAAGCACTGCCAGGGATGGGGCAGCCACAGCTCCTCTGGGCACCCTGTGCCAGCGCCTCAGCACCCTCATAATAAAGGATTTCTTCCTAGTGTCTAATCTAAATCTGCCCTCTTCAAAAACACTTGATTTGTGTTACTAGTCCACACTTACAACACATAGACTGGAAACACTTATATATGCACAGAACAGAAGTGCTTATCTCTGCACGGAATGCTAACTGCTTACATTTCTGCTTAAAAACGTTTGCTTTGAACATTCTTTCTATTTCAGTGTTCAGCAAAGCTGCTAGCACAGAGCCCCAGTGAATCACTTCATCCTGCCTGCGTGCGCAGCCCCTTGCTGCAGTGCATCCTGCTGAATGGGCTCAGTGTGAGCCGTGTAATCAGCGAAACCATTGTCAGGGCTCATTGCTAACTGGATCCCTGCATGTGTGCAGAAATTTGTTGGCAATGCCGTCACCAGTTGCTCAGAACTCAAACCCACCCACTTGTGAGCCAGTTCTCGCAGTGCTCTGTGTCAGAGCAGCCCTATCTTTAAGAGTACAAACGTTGAAGAGTAACTGAGGTGCGACAGCAAAGCCCCAGTACGCACTAAATAACTCGTTAAGTTTCAGATCATGCTTTGAAGTGTATTGCTAATAAACCATTTTTACAGGGGCGTGATGACTTCCATCTGTAGAGTGATTTAAGTGTCTTCCTCTTAACAGCTCTTCTGCCCGTAGCCGTGTTATATGGTCAAGATTAATGATGAGGTACAGCATTGTTGTCAGTCTCAATGCATTTTTCTTGGTACGTTTTCATTAGATTAATGACCTCATTGCAGGGTAGACATAACATGTCTATAAAGCCGTTGTTATGTTTGTGACTAGGTAGATTGATAAAGCTCTCCTCTTCGTGGTTGTTCCCCTCCTTTAAACTCCATCTTCGTCATCTTCTGAGTTGGCGAGCAGGGAACCAAGGTAAACCAGCGCTGGCTTTGCTGTGCTTGATCTTCTCAAGCACTAAAGCTTTCTTCTCTGCGTGGAGTGAAGTTTTGAGGTCAGCTCGTGCTGCTTCTGAACGCTCTCATGTGTGGCACTGAGCTGAGGGTCTGAACCAGGAGGATGTTCACGAAGGCTCTGAGGGAGTTTTCAAGCGGAGAAAACCTTCTCAACCTATTTAGTCGAGATGAAAGGGTTTATAGTTACCTATCTTTTTGTTGAAGATATCGTCATTTTGGTAAAAGCTTTTCCCCCAAAGAGGCAAAGTTCTTAAACACTTTAATTTTAACCTATTTGCAGAGCAGTTAGAGGCTTCTGGTCTCCAGAAGATCTCCTAGTGACCTGAGCATCTGCAATTCCTGCTGTTCTGGGATGCAGCAAATAGTGCTGGTTGTTCTCTGTGAATCAGCAGAATTTAACAGAAAACCCTCTCATCAGAGGGGGCCAACCAAGATATTGAAGTGTTCTATTGCCAGCTTAAAACTGGCAATACACTCTTTTTCTGACATCTGTGCAGCAAACCCAGGTATTTATAATGATGGGAAAACAGGTGGAAGTACAGCAGTGTGGGCTTAGGTGAGGATTTAGGAACTGTTGCTGCAAAGTGTGCTTTTTCTTGCTTTACTAATAAAAGCTTTTCTAGGAAACCTAAAGAAAAGGATTCCAGATCAGGAGGTAATATTTGACTCATCTTCTTCTCTCCTTGCTCCATCAATGAGTTGCATGTTTTATGCTTTAGAATAGATGTCATGGAGAGGAGAAAGGAGGTCGGTGCTTGTCATGTAGCTGCGTTGCTCGAGGACCTTCATATGTCCCTATTTTGTGGTAAGTATTTGGAACCTTCATTTTGGCTTTGGAGAACATCCTCTGTGTGGTTGTTAAGTTTCTGCCCTGGTGTCTTGAAGAGAGCACTTTCCGTCATTGGAATATGTGTGGGTTTGGAAAACGAAAGCATCACTTTAGTCATGGACGCCTCAGTGACCACGTGGAGGCTGCTGATGCGGAACTGGGTTCGTCCTCAGAAGGATTGTGGAAGGGTTTGGGGGTGGCTTTCCTTGCAAATAGAATTTTTGGAGAAACTTCCTAATGAAGGAATTCCGGATGATATTTGGCTCACTTTAATTTTAGGCTGTTCTTAAAGCTTCTGGAAGCTTCCTGTGCCTCTCCCCAGAATAGCTTGAGCGCATCTTCCCTGTTTGTTCCTTCTTACCTCGAATCCCCCCTGCTCTTAAGCCCGTGGTAGCGGTGCTGCCTACCTTTGTGGGGGAGAGAGGGCTTTGGGCTTGTTGAGGTTTCCCAGCAGCTTATCTAAAATAGAAAACTCGACTCCTCCTCCTCCTGCAGAACTTGGGTTGGAAAGAGCAGGTAAGCCACAAACCGGAGCTGCTTTTAGCACCAGGAATGGATGCATAAAGGAGCGATGATTTAACCTGTTTGGGAGAAGAGGAGGGTATCTCTCTGCTGGGTCTGCCTTGCTGTCCCAATGCATTAGATCTGTGTGTATGAATATATATTCATACATTATTTATTGACAAGGGAGAGGTTGGTAGCTTGTGGTCCATTAGATTCAGCCTCAGTAGCGATCAAAGACCACACATCTATGCCAAATCATTCCCTTTTACCTGAAGCGCCAGGGGAGATGGAGGGAACTGTGGGCTCTTTCTGCAGGAAAACAACTGAATAAGAGAACTGCCTTTCTCCTGCTTGTTACATGTTAATGGCTGCTTTTTCATAAGTGGAATTCTATGAGGAGTATTAGGTAAATCTTGGGATTTACATTGCACAGCTTCTGTGACAATGCCGCTGTCTTCAGAGGGCATCAAATGCATCTTTGCTGATTTAACTGGGGCTACTCAAACTATTTGGTGGGAGTATTGAGGTCTGGGTTCTCTAATTGCTGAGCATGATCCTGCTCCTGGTGAAAAGGTGTTTTTGGCTGAAGGTGACAGTGGTTTTCTCCCCCCCCCATTACCCACCCTGTTATAACATAGGGTATTTAAAAAAGCAGAGGAGATTGAGCACCAGGTTCCCAATCCTATGGTGACATGCACGTGCCAAGTGATCGTGGGGATGGGTGCAAGGGTTTAGGTGGGCCCAGGAGTCTTTTGTGCAGCCAGGTTATGAGCTCAGCTCATCTGGGATGTTCACAGGCATTTAGGGAAGAGAGTTATTTAGGAGAATTTAATGGCAGCAGCTGTGTATATGCTGAAAGAGTTTAAACAAGACGTGGTTGCTGTAGGGACATCACAGCATCCTTGAGCTTGAGAGTCCTTAATGGCTGCATGATGTTGAGTCCATCCTGGCAGCACTGAAGGTATTAAGCCCCTCAATCCCAGTGGAGCAGCAGCTGCAAGAGCCCCATCCCATGTGGTTGTTGAGGTGGAAATCCACTGGGAGTACTGCTCGAGGGCCTGCAGCTAGAGTTAATCCAATCAAGCAAAGAGCCCATAGAGGAAATGGAAACCATAGTGTAGCAACAAACCAAAACCAGTCATCAATCTAATGCTTGTTAGGATCGAGGTTATTCCACTGCCAGTTACTTCTCTTGGAACACATGAAGTATCCGTTTTCCGTGTCTTGTCTAATGATATTGGTAGACGCTGGGGTCGACTCTAGGGATTTTTGCATGATACTGATCCCAAGAAGAAAAGCAGGAAGATTATGTTGTCAAGAGCAACGAGTTTGGGTTGCAGCAGCATTTAGAGCTTGAAAGAATTGGAGTGGCACTTGTTAAAGAGTAGCGAGCATCCTGTTAGAAGATTATGCTTCCGTGTATTGCAACAGGAGGAAGAGCTAAAATCTATCTTGAGGAGTGGAGCCAAAGAAGATTGTTAGAGACTCCCTCTGGATTAACATTGACTGTGAAGCTGCATTTGGAGCTGAGCATTGTCTCTTCATACATCCTTTTCTTTCCTGAATAAAAGCAACTGCAGTTGAGACGTCTTCAGTCCCCTAATGATTGAGGTGGAGGCGGGGAGAAGTCTTAGTTACAAAGGCTGATGGAGAGCAGAGTTCTGTAAGGAAGAATGGCTGTGTATAATCAGGATATTCTTCATCAGTATGGTTTAACTGGTCCAGTGCTCGTTACAGTTGCCATATAGAGAGCAAGGATGTGATGGAAGGGACTGTGCAAACCTCATTGGGAAGCTCTTTGTCTTCCCTGGCGAACGGAAGGGTTTGCATGTAGGCAAAGAGCTGCCTCCCGCACACGAGCGTTATCAAAAGCCTCTTCTATCCAGATGGGAATTATGCAAGCCTCATCTTCAGAATCTGTTGTAGATCTGAGGAGTTTGGAACTGTTTCATCTCTTTTTCTAGCCTGTGAGAAGCAAATCAGTGCAGCTGTGGCTCCAGCTCCCGCCGGGGGATCGCGGGCCACTGCGTGGGAATGCTGTGGGCGCACTGCCGGTGCCGGTTCTCTCTCCATAGAGAAGAAACCATCAGTTCCCTCTTTGTCACAGCCACTCGGGAGAGCAAAATCCAAACCTCCCTCATCCCAGCAGGAGCAGAGCGGTCCCTCTCCTAATTATGGGGAGGTGGCAGGAGGCAGCAAAACCAGGCTCTGTATTGTGTGCTCAGGAAATAAGCTGGGGGCATCTCTGTGCTAGCAGGGCGAGTCGCAAGAGGCCTGATGTCCAAAGAGGGACCAGCCAAAAATCCTTAACACTTTGGGAGCTGCTTGCTTGATTCACAGAACCATGGAATGCTTTGGGTTGAAGGGACCTTAAAGCTCCTCCAGCTCCACTGCCCTGCCATGGGCAGGGACACCTTCCACTGGAGCAGGTTGCTGCAAGCCCCGTCCAGCTTGGCTTTGAGCGCTGCCATAGTGTTCCATTTCCTATGGTCCAGGATATCCAGATGAAGGAAAATTCTACCCCCCTCCCCTTTTTTTTTCCTTGAAAGGCTGAGGCTCTCCTCGGGATTGAATTCCCATGTCTTGAGGTGGAGCTAGAGAAGGGAAATGTGCTTTAGAATAGAGTTCAAGAGTTTAATTGATCTTTAGGACTTTCTTGTTGGGTCAGGTGTGAGTTAACCTGAGTTCTAAAGCACAGACTGGAAAGATGCAGCCAGCAGAATGCATCCAGAGCTCTTTTTGCCACCAAAAGCAACTTTACAAGCTTCCACTTCAAGCTGTTGAATAAACTGAATAGAGCCATTATCGTAACATCTATCCTCCATTAACTGCTTCTAAATGTCGTAAAGCACAGACCACAGTGAAGTTGTTTTTCCTTATTTCAATACAATTATTGCCTCTTTACTAGTGAATGACATGAGAAAAAGGACTTTCTGTCGGGGATATGTGGACACCCTTCTGCAAGGCTGCCTCTCCTAAGGACAAACCACTTAAACTTGCTCAAGTCCATTAAAGCGGGATGGAATCAACCAATTGCTGCAGGAAATGCCATAAATATCCCATTAAAAAAAACCCAAATCTACCAAATTACTTTGATTGTAGCAACTGATTTTGATATCAGAGTACAGAGAGTGTCTCTGACGAGATGCGGGATGGGTGATACATGGAAGAGAGCCCTAGGGAATGTGCCTGTGCATCCATCCCTGATGCTGCGCTCTGCATCATCCGTGTCCTGGTGTGGTACCCAAAGTGGATCCTGCTTCTGGCTGCATCTCCAGAAGTGCAGAGCAGATTTGCTTCATGTCTTGCAACTTGGAAGCTGTTTCCATGTATATACCCATCCTGTGGTGTCATTGCACTGTGCTGGAGTTTAATTGGCAATGCAATATAAACTCCAAATGCTTTAGAAAAAGGAACCCGCACCCCAAAGCCATCCTGTCCAGGAGGACAACTTCTGTCTTCTCATCGTGCAGTTGGTTTGTCCTGTCTGAATCATCACAGAATGGCTTGGGTTGGGAGGGCTTATTTGGCTTGTTTGCATTTTGTTTGCAACATATAGGTTTAAATCATGGGTGACATTCTCCTGTCTACAAATAGGAGGATAACTGAGATCCTGGTGCTTAAAGTACTGGGGTAGAATGCTTGTAAAATTGAATTTCTTTTTCAGGCAGGGATAGGCATTAAAAGTCTTCAAAAATGAGGAATTTGGCAGTGCAGTGGAATTTTCCTGTCTGGTATTTCCTGCTGTCTTTAAGAATGGAGTCTGTTGTTTGCTCCAACTGGCAAAGCTATTTAAACTTAGCCGTGGCCTTCCCGAATAGAGCTGGAGTGCAGAGATGAGGGTGCTTTTCCGAAGCCAGGTCCCTGCTTTTGATCTCTGATCCCGCATTGTGGCTCTTATCTCCCTGGACAAGCAGTCTGAGGATCTTGCAATTGTTTCCTACAAAGAAAAGCTACTTTGACCCATGCAATTAGATTTGTTTGCTAGGATTTTAAAGCTCCAAACCCTGCTTGACCCTGTGTTGGGCTCTGGGTTGGATGCGCAAGTCTCAGAGTGTAGGTGTGTGGTTGTAGGTGTGCTATCTGTATTGTGGGTGTGCATCCTTTGGTTTGGCTGGACGTGGAGAAGCAAAGAACCTTGGAAATCAGCGGAACGAGGAGCCAGGGACAGAAATATCCCATCTCTCCCCATGCAGTGGTTCTTCCCACTTTGCTGAGCCGCGTCTCTTCCAGAAGAGAGAAATCTTCTCTGAAACCCGTTCTCATCTCAGCAGTTCTGACCTTTCACTGGTGATTTTATTTGTCTGTTGGGTGTTTAATGGTAATCCCCTCCGGTGCTTGAAAGTAAATAGTTCAGTGTCAGAGCTGCACAGAATAATTCGCAGCCAAAGCAGTTTGCTATCAAGGAGCTTTCAGCGTGTTTTCAGATCACTTCTAATTCTGATCCGCCCTCCTTTGTCATCAACTCTTCCAAGGAGCTGAAAGGTAGGGTTTCAAAAGGTGAAAGAAAAGGATATCTCTGTCTTATACTTTGTTACATGCATTGAGGACTGTCTTCTGAAAGCCAGAATTGAAGTTCCTGTTGGTGCTATATGGAAAAGGCAGCTCAGCCTTTATGGGGAAATTAATAAACCAGGATCTGTGTTATCGGGGGCTCCCCAGCACCGGTGCTGCTGCCTCTGAGTCATCTCTGTTGTGCTGAAAGTGGAAAAGTAGACGCAGAAGGTTCCCAATGCACTTGCCAGGGTTAATGCCAGAGTCTAAACATAAACTCTGCCTGGGCAGGCTGTTATTGGGGATGAAGTGCCAGACAGAGCTTGATGTGAAGGACTAGGAGAAGGAAACAGCACCTCTCCTCAGAAGCAGATATCTCATGGATTGGGGACCCTGCTCCTGAGTGCCTTGGCCCTGTTCCCTGTTCCCTACAGCTTGGACACCCTGACCTGGTGCGTATGGTTTTGGGTGCTGATCCTTAGACAGCTCAGAAGTGGGGCTGGAGTCAGATGCCGCTTCATTTCAGCATCATCCGGATGCTTCTGGTGCCCATCACATTGGCTTATGTGTCCGGGCTGCATGTAAGCCAGGCTCTAAAACCCAGAGGTGGCCATCACAGAGTGTCTGTCTGTTCTTCAGACCAGTATGAATGGAAAACTTTATGCTTTATGTTGCTGCTTAGCTTGTGTTTGCCAGTATTAATGTTCGGCCAGTACTAACATATGACACCATGCACTTTCCTCAGAGTATTTCCAGGGTGTTTTTCAAGTGGGCTGCAGGAGAAAGTACCCATGAAAAGTTCTACCCAAAGCTTCAAGCTTTCCTGGCAAAATCCCTTTCAAGCAGCATTACTTACTGTTATCCTGGTTGTTCTCTTTGGGTTGATGAAGCAGCAGAATCTTCCTGGAACCTTTAATTCTGCAATTGAGTAACTACCGTCAGTAATTCCTTCCTGGAGCACCATCTGTATGGAGCGCCAGGGTTTGCTAAGCAAGAAAAATGAGGTGGTTTTAGGCAGTTCCTCTGAATTTCAAGCAGATTGTATTTATTTCTCTGCTATGAGCAGTGTTACTTCCTTATCCTCCGCTTTCTGCACGGTGAAAGAAAAAGCCCATGCAACTTGTACCTCCAGAGCATGGCTGTAAGTGGTCTGTGCCAAAAATAAGCTGTAAACATCAGTGAACCGAAGCTGTGGGGTTTTGGGCTTCCCAGAGAGTGGAGCTTTCAGGGGAGCACTTAGGAGCAGCGTGGGGGGAGCTGCTAATGCATGTACTGCTGTGACCCTGCCTCTTGCAGCACTGCTGGATGCGGGCTCTGTGTATCCATCACTTAATGGAAGGTAAGTTGTAATTAACTGCAGAACTTAATGAAGCAATTGCCAAACAAAACCATGCTCTCGTCAAGATGTTGGCCCACATCTTCCAAGTTCAGCTGCTTGATGGGAGCTGTGTCATTTTTAGGGCGAGGTGTGTGTCTCTCCAAGCGCTCGTGCCCATTCTCTTTAAATGGTGGCAGCGTTCAGGCTGGAAGGGCTCTTCTATTTTTATTTGAGGGCTGCATGCGGGCAGGCATGCCAAGTGCTTGCCAGCTGTCGGAGTTGTAATTTGGAGCCCACTTTGTATTGAATTCTTGTAGGCGTTGTAATGAGTTGGCAGCACGAGTGGCTCTATCTCTGTCCGCGCGGTTACTGCCTGCGATACCCCATTGGGAAAGAAAACACTGTTCTCTCTTCCCACTGAATGTATGGAGTGTATCGGGCTGCTTAATGGCAGTAAAAAAATGCTGCTGGTCTGGGTAACGGAGGGGGTTTACTGGGAATTCCTGGAGGGAACCTGGGAGGGAGAGAATGAAAAGCACAAAGTGAACTTGGGGCTTTCTGGCCAGCAAGAAGTGGTGGGTGTGATGCATTCAGGGTCACTGAGCTGCCTTTCTTGGCACCAGGGTAAAAGGTTTTCCTTTTGTGTTCATGTGAAAGGTCTCTCAGAGCATACTCTGAGAGCAAAACAAACAGGTTTGTTGTGGAGAGAAGGAAGCTCGTGCTGCTTTGGCTGCTTGATACTGCAGGCGTTATTGTCCAGGTCATCAGGAAAGCAAAGGAGACAGAGAGCTGCCTCTGTGTGACCTTAAAGCTCATCCAGTTCCAGCCCCATGCCATGGGCAGGGACACCTTCCACTACAGCAGCTTGCTCCAAGCCCCGTCCAACCTGGCCTGGCAAGGCTGGGCATCTTACTGTGGCTGCATAGAAAAGCCGATGCTGCAGGGGCTGTTTGGAGATCATCTAGCCCCACCTCCTGTTGAAAGCAGGGCTTAGGCTGGCCCTGTCAAGTCTTGAAGCAGCTTGTCCACTGCATTGCAATCAAGTGTGCAGGATTTGTGCTGGTTCTCAGTGGTTTTCCCCCATTTCTATTATAAGACATTTCTGATGGCATGACCATCGGAGGGAGGCCCGTGAGTCACTGAAATCCCGCTTTCGTCTGGGGAAATGCTTTGCTCGAACTTGTGTTAAGGAAATTTAGGTAGAGGGGGAGATTGAGATGAGGTCTTGGGAAGTTCTTCCCTGCCCTGCCTCAAGTGTCTTTCCTTGCCCTGTTTGAGTGTCCCTGCCCCATGGCAGGGGTTGGAACTGAATGAGCTTTAAGGTCCCTTCCAACCCGAACCATTCTAGGATATGGTACAGCCGCAGACTTTGATGCTCAGTAATGTGTTGATACGAATAAAACTGTATTAGGCTCTAATTGGACTGCAAAACTGTAGGATAAGCTGTTGGATGTGGCTTCTTCACTTCAGCTTTTAGATCCTCTCTGTGTAATCATCCCCAGATGGAGCTCTGGAAGTGGTGAGGATTAGACAGTAAATCTGTGCTAAAGAACCAGGGGCAAGGCTGGTAATGGAGATTCAGTTCCAGTGGATGGATTCGTTCCTGGTCTTGTGATTTGCTCGTGCTTAAGGGGAAAAACAAGCAATCTTGACAATGTGCTGGGTATTAAATACGGGCTGAATGCAGGCGCTGAGAAAAGCAGATAGAGATAAAACACCACCAGTGAGGCTGGCTCGTTGGAGCCAGGTTAGCGTTCTGCTAATTCATAAATACTCTGGTTTAAGACATAATTACACCTTGGCAAAGGATCTGAAGGGTTGATGTCACTCCAGTTATCAGAAAGAATTTTCTACAGTGATTTGAGATCAATTCCTGAGTTCTTTGTGGTTTTATTATTCTATCCCACTGCAGCGATGAGCTGTCAGGGTTCCACCCCGCTGGCAACTCGCGTCAGCCTAAAGAGTGTTTTGCTGTGTATAATAAGCAGGAAATGGGGGCTGAAAATGCCTGAGATTTGGGTGTAGCCGAGTATAACATTTAGGGCTGGGTGTATATTGAAGTTTTAGCCTTGTTGCTGTATTTTGTTAAACGGTGCAGTGTCTGTTCTTTAAATGCGTAGTTTAATCTGTCTCACACTGGCAGTCACTGTTCAGGGTGGTTTTTTCTCTCTGTGCTAAATAGCTTAGTCTGGCATAGAGGCTTCAAAGTAAATAGGTGGCTTATCTCTATTCAGCAGGAATCCCTGGTCTTAAGTGAAAATGCTGCCTGTCTTCCTGCTGAGCAAACAGGGAGCTGGTGAGTTCAGATGGCGAGGAGACCTCCGGGACTCCAACTGCAACTTATTGGTGATTATTGTTTAAAGAGAGAATTAAAATGTGAAGGCTTAAACTTGCTGCCAACCACCAAGTTCCTGTGGAATGTGCTCAGTGGTGTGGTTCTTGAGTCCTTACTCATTCAGTAAGGAAGATGTCTAGGATTTTTAACCAGCTTAAAATGGAGATGCTGCAGGGCTGGAGCAGCTCTGCTCTGGAGCCAGGCTGAGAGCGGGGCTGGGGCAGCCTGGAGAGGAAAAGGCTCCTGAAGGGGAGACCTGAGAGCAGCTCCAGTGCCTGAAGGGGCTGCAGGAAACCTGGAGAGGGGCTTTGGC
>JANRGW010020504.1:0-37146 GCA_024733675.1 Psilopsiagon aymara
TGGAAGGCTGCTATGAGGTCTCCACGCAGCCTTCTCTTCTCCAGGCTGAACAGCCCCAACTTTCTCAGCCTATCTTCCCAGGGGAGGTGCTCCAGTCCCATGATCATCCTCGCGGCCCTCTTTGCTTGTAGCATCAAGGAAAGTAGGAATACAGAGAAACAAAGTGTATGTGTAGAAAAGGGTGTGTGTGTGTCACATTTCTCAGTTGCCATTCATTTCACTTTTTCTCTGACATTTTTATAACTGAGCTATCTGTTGGCAGAGCTGAAATTAGTACCCCCCCATCCTGTTATTCCAAGATAAGTATAATGTTGAGCCTTGCTTTCCTATTTTCTTAACTTGCAAGTGGCTTGAATAGTTTAGCTTTCTTATTCCAATTGTTGAGAAAAACAGATAAGCAGTTGAAATGGAAAAAAGAAACCAAAACCTAAAATAGATGTAGCAGCTAAGAAACTATTTTAAAAGAGTTGAATCTTCACAAGCTGAATACATTTTAAATAACTAATATTGTAAAATTCTGAGCAAAAAGACTTGCTCTTGATGGAAAAAATTTAAGACAATGTCTGATTCTGCCTCCTATGGTAGCTGTTAGAACAGCAACCTGGAGACAAAGTACATAGGCCCACAGCAGCTCTGAGCCAGAAAATATTCCTCTTATTTAGGAAGGTATTTATGAATCCATTCATCATGGTTATATACCAAGGTTTGTCTCCTGCTGCAAAAATTCTGTATCCTAATTGTACCATTATGATTTATCACAGTTACTCCTAGTTTCATCTTCATCCAGAGACTGCTGTTTGCATCCAATCTGGAAATGTGGCAGGACTGAGTACCATCTGAAAACCCACCACGTCCTGACAAGCTTAGCTTTGCACAGTGGGCCACATCTCCCTTCAGGACAGGGGTTTAGTTATGGTGCACAGTTCAGCACAGCTCAGAAGGCATCTACAAGGAGAAAAGCATGGCAGGAAGCTTACATTCATTGGGAATGTATTTAGGGTTTGAGCTCCAGCACCTCTCAGGGAACTGAAACTAACTCCAAAGATCTTTTGGGAGTCTTATAGCATTCATGACCCTTGCAGCTTGTCTCTGGGTCAGTTTCTTCTGAAGACAGGAAGGTCACTTACTTCTCCCAGATGTCTCTCACTTTGACATGGGACCATGGGCTCCCTGTTTGTCACTCACTCATGCTCTTGATTCGTTAACTTTACCCTGAACTACAAAACCTTACCCAAGTCAAGTGTGATACCAGAGAAGTGCAGTCACCTTTCAGAAGAGGATTAGATCCCATCCAGCATGCAAAAGGCAAAGACAACTCTTCTTCCTGCTGCCCTGTTGTGCAACTGCGTCAGTGTGACATAACATACATGGTACCACCACAGTAACCATGACCAGACACATTAAACAGTTCTGCTGCCTGTCCCAATGCCCACACTTCAGGTGTTTCAGCCATGTTACTCTTCAGCATTTTTGACAGAAAGGTGCCGAATTACTACCTTCCCTCTCACAGGGGAGGGGGTGGAGACTGCAAGGCAGAGGATCTTCAAGGCAGTCAGGAACTGAACCCAACTTAGATACCATTCCCAAAACACAGAAGTCACCATTCATCTATTTCCACGATGAACCCACCATCAGGGGTAACATTTCCCCAGCTCCTCTCCACCATGAACACTGCTGTCTAGCTGTATGCATTTAGATATTCTCTTGCAGTAGCACGCCTAACATTTTCACTCATTAATGTATCAAATCTGACACTTCAATAGTATTATATCATGGGTCTGAAAAAGCAAAAGCAAGTGGACTGAAAAAGGAAGGCAGAAGTAAAATAGGCAATAGCAGATAGCACATTGTTATGTGATAGCACATTGTTATTTGATAGCACAAAAGGTATTGTTGAATATACCTTTTGTGATTTTGCCATTACAATCTAAAACTTAGTTGAATACCTGCATTTCACTCACAATTCACACATTCCTCATGGAATTACGAGCTTCTATATACCAGTCAAACCAGAGGCTCTAAGTAGGCAATGGCCTGCTGGATTGCAGACCCATATAGTTTTATTGTGGGGGAAAGACATACAAACCATGCTCTTAATGAGACACTGAGCCCATTTTCCACCTGGCTGCCTGATCCAGCATTTCTCCTCTTAAATAAAAAACCATGGTATAGTAACTCAAAAAAAGAAAAATTGTAAAACTCAGCCTTCCTGTAGGTGGCAATGCTTCTTGCGTCAAATTCCAGACAAGCACTCAATATTCTGGATACCTGGAAGATTTAAAGCTACTGCCTTTTGGAAAAGATCAGGAGTATTTCTTTCTGTCATGGAAGTGTCAGGAAGTCAATAATATAGCAGAAAAAAATCCTGTGTCTCCAAAAATGTTGACTTAGGAAGTAGTCCTCTAAGGTATAGAAACAAGCAAGTATTGCAACTCTCTGTTCACAGACAAAACACCAAAATATCAACTTAAAAGATTTTGTAAAGACTCAAAGAGTTTTGCTTCAGCTTTGTTTGCCTGAGTTTGTACACTGGAGTGCTCAGCATCACTTGCAGAACTCAGACCATATTTCCACCAACTTATCTGTGGCTTGCTTGTGTTCAAAATGCATTTTGTGGGAACAAACTTGGGCTCATACACTATCTTCCACATATTTTCTCTTGTTCACAACATGTCATACTTCCAGCCACACTTCATCTGGTTAGCAGCAGAGCACAGGACAACTTTTATGTTGGATAACAAACAAGTTGTGATGCTCAGGACTGTCAAACTGCTGGGACATCTTTGGTACACTAACAGCATGCCAGCTGCTAGCATGCAGCATGTTTGGATAGACAAGGTTTGAGTAAGGCACCACCACCCTACACTTCATTACTTCCCCTAGTAAACCAGTGGGCTCCTCTGACCTTGTGCCAACACGTAGGCACACAGAAGACCTAAAATGTGGGCACTGAGCCCAGTTCAAACCCTTGGAGAACATGTCCCCTAAAAGCCATACACAGTACTACCAGTATTTTAATGCAGATTTCAGGAAGTACACCCTCCATCACCTCCGGCTTGCTTGCCCACTCCCCAGTGGCCATGGATTCATAGTTTCCCATGAACTTCCTCCCTCATTGTACTTGCATTTCACAAGAAAACAAATCTTCAGACACCTCCCCATCCTTCTTTACCCTCTTACCCTCACCATACTTGTTGCCTGCTCTGAATTCCTTTTTGATGATGTAATTTCCACTCTGCACACTCCACTCTCATGCCTGTACTTGCTTGTGATAGTCCATCGATGACAAGGTTTCTGCCCTCCATTCTCCTGTTCCTTTCAGCTGGTGGTCTCTTCTTCACACTGTCAGCTGTTCATGAGAGGTACTCAGTGATGCAGAGGATGACAGTAAATTACCAAAAAGTAGAAACATCACAGTATCATGTCTTTAGTATTTTAAACATGTTTTTCCATTTTTGTAACAATACGTTTCAAGAGTCAAAAAAGTACTTGTTTTTTGTTTTGCTTTTGTTTTTCCCAGGGTGAAAAGTAACCAAGCTTTCAGATTTAAAATGGAAAGAAAGTAAGGTACTGGAAATGTGAAAATTAAACCTGCATAGCATGAATAAATTCCCCCACTGGAACAAGGTGGTCAGCATAGATTCCCATTTCAACATATGGCCTTGTTATTTAGCACATTAAAAGCAATTTGGTTTTCTGATGTAACAATACTTGCATTTTTATAAAGGCAGTATGAGCTCTGTGACACCCAAACATCTACCTTGTGCTATTTGTTCTACGGATAGGTGAGATGAGGGGTTACAGCAAGATCCTACATCACTCGCTCTCTACCCCTCCTCCCTCACCCTCTGCTGTATATTTTGACGACTCCTTTATTATAGTAACTGAGTACAGGACATATTTATTAGTCTAAGCAGACTGCTCCTTCTCAGTCAGGCCAACAGACAACTACGTCATTTCAGTTGTGTACATATCTTACTTAGAGCAAAACAGGCACGTTTTAGTTTGTGTGACAGTTGGGGTTTTTTATTTCAGTTACTTTTCCACATAAAACTATGTAAGCTACAAAAAAAATCATGAAATGCAGAAATGGTATTAAAACTGCAAACTTAAAAGTTTTGATTAGAAAACCCACGTGTCTTTCTTTGCTAACAATGACCATTTTAAACAAACCATATTTTGATGGATTAATTTAATAAACATATCATAGACTTCTCAAAAATAAATAACAACATCAGAAAAACCCATCCCATCAACAACATGAAGTGTTTAGTTATCTTCTTTTTTTTTTCTTCTTTAAAGACAGAAATGGAATTTCTAGGCACAGTTTTAGGCATTATAGAGGACACAGAGGCAATAGGTTAGTGTGCACTGCGCTGTACAAAAATACAGTCTGAATAAATTACATTGCTAGCCATAAGATTAGACTTCACTTACCAGTCAGTTCATTGCATGTTTAATAATATACAGTTACATGCTAATCCATATATATATCATTTATATTTCAAACACATAGGTCTCTCTATATTAGTTTTTAAAATTTACAAAAGCTAAATGAAGATGTGCAAGAAATCCAGAAGAGGTGCTAGGTCCTTATCAGCACTGGATGGTATACTTCAAGCTTAAAAAATACAAATAACTAGCCCTGCTTGCAAGTTTGCTATAAATATTTATTCATATTTATTTGGAAGAAAAACAATGGATTTGTTGGGAGAGAGTTATCCTGCCTGTGATGTAAAGAAAAAACCTGAAATAATGGTGCCATGACACAAGCACAACATACAAAATGATTAATTTGCCGTACATATACTCCAGACACAGATATGTATCTTTTTTGTTGCTAGGAAAAAAAAAAAAAAAAATTGCATAATGTTGTATTTACTTTTAGTTCAGTGATGAGAAACAGAACATTTGACAAAATCACCAATGGTAACAAGAGGGGAGGAAGAAAATAGCAGTATGAACTCAAGTTAAAGGTAGCTACCTAAACCCATATACTAGATGCCCAAACACAACAACCTGAGGAGCTTGACAGGTGGGTCCTAATAGATTGCATTATCTGCAAGAGGAAAAGCAAGCGTTGAGACTGAAAATCAGATCTCTGACTCAAATATGAATGAAGAACCTTGTCTTTACGCATTCACATTTGAAAATCTTTTGCCTGAACACCTTACATATTAACAGCCAGATGACTTTCTGAGTGCATGCCATTAATTTGCATAGGCCTGAGGCTTGACAGTTGTTTTCACTCAAGCTCTACATAAAGAAAAATGATTTGATAAATTAGTGGGATATGATATGGGGTCATCACTGTACCTTCTTGTTAGATCAGGTGAAGTGCCACCCAATGTCAGCACATAAACACCATCCTCCTAGAAGGTTACAGACATCTCGCAGTGAGTTTCTCTATGCTAACCTAAAACCCATGTCAAACTACAACGTTCTCCGTGCTGCTAAGTAGAATTACACAGCTGTTCAGAAAGATACAGACTTAACTATATACTGAATATCAATGTTAAAATCAGTCTCAGGAAAAAAAGCAAAGTTGTTTGGCACCTGTGAAACAAGTGGACCTAATTGTTGCACCCACCCTTTTTGCTCTCCAGGCATTGCCATACAAGCCAAGCTACCATTTTGCTCTGCCTAATTTAATTAATCACCACTGCTCCTGGGAAGACTGCTGATATGGAATACTCTGCCATGGTAATAAATATTTAACAGAGAGACCCAGAGTTTTATAAACCACCTTTGTACATCAGCAATACTTTCACAACAACCTCCTAAAGGCAGTCCTGTGGTCCCACAGTCACTGCAGAACCTCTATGCCCTGCAAAGAGTGAAACAAGCATTTAAACTGTAGATGTGGTTTTAACATTGAGTAATTCAGCAGCCTTTTCTGTGGAACCAGCAAAACCATTTGTGTAGAGGTCAGTGTGCAACCCCAACATACCTGCTTTTGCAGAGGTCCACAAAGAATATATTTCAAATTTCTCCATTAAAATAGGTATTTCTAGAAATTAGAACTGTATAAAAATATGTTCACAATTAATAAAAATATCTAAATAAAAATAAAAATAAAGGTGATGCAGACTAAATTCACATGAAAGTTCTCTATTTTATCTTGGGTTTCATTTCATGAGTACAGCCTCTGGATGTTTTAAGTGGGAAGCATACTAAGCAAGGAGTAATCAGATTTACATGATCATCAGCCAGTCCATTATAAACTCAGCTTTTAAAACCAACAGATTACCTCCTGAACTACTAATGTTTTAACATGGATGTGACTGGGTCTCAGCTGCATTCTTGATGATCAGAGTCACTCACAACCCAACTAGATTTTTGAAAAAATGGCAGTTTTTTCCCCTTGAAACAGCCTTAGAAAGAATTTTCAGGAAGTACTAGATGACACATGGAATAGCAAGTAGTTCCTTTGTCCACTTCTACCTTAACTTGATGTGAACTCTTAAGCATTCCCCATAACACAGAGTCTGTACATGGGCATATACAGAAGACAAACCATTTCATGTTTATTTTGTAACACCAACCAAAACTGAGGGTACCAATCCAAGACTTTCAAGAATGTGCACAAAGCTAGTATTTTAACCATTGCATCACAGGTCATACTACAACTTTAAGAGTAATCATCTCTTTCCCTCTGCATTTATATTTTTATTATATATATTTATACTAATGAATATCTTTCAAAAATATAACTGAACTTGTTCCATATGCATTCTTTTCATAACAGCATTTGGAAGTTAAACAGGTATTTAGGACAACTACAATTCACTCATACATTTTAGATGCCTCGGGGACAGATGAGGTCTTTTTCTACTCCCCCCTTTCTCCACCCTTCCAGCAAAATACTCAAGAGCTGAAACAACTTCTGACTACACAGTGAGAAGCACGTCTCCAGGTTTGGACTCCCTTCAGCAATCTGCTACAGCTGGCACAGTGATCTCAATTACCAATTCATGAAATACGGTGAGGTTGGTGGCTTGTTTGTTTTGGGGTTCTTTTTTTTTATTCTTCGCCCAGAAGACTGTTGAATGCAGATAGTAGACAAGTTATTAACCAGTTACATTCACTGCCCTCAACACAGTCACTTGCAACTAATTCCTTAAGAGCTTTGTTGAGCAAGAGGCCACCATAGCCTATTGTACAAGATGCCACTGCCTGCTTCTCACACATCTGAATCCTCTATGATATAGGGGAACTTCTAAATGGAGCTTATATCAGCTGCTCTCCTGAAGGCAATAGCAGATGCTGACACTGCATTCTCATATCAACTAGTTTTTCCACAATGATCGCTGTCACGTAGATCCTTCTGCTTGTTGTTGGAAAAATGAAGCTTATGTATCAGCAGCTTGCAGCACCTGCCTATGTAAGATCAGCAATCCTAGTGTTTGCAGTTCTTTTAAATGGTTGTAAAAGCTGGTTACAGTGCTCACACCCAAAAGGCAAAGGCTATTTTATCAACAGAGCAGACTGTTTGGTGCTCCATAAGTGTTCTAAAAAAACTGTGAGATAGAAAATAGGGGGTAATCCTTTTGTTATTTTTCTTTCATTAAATGATTCTAGTAATAGTCTTCATAGTTCTTAGGGTTGAGGCAATAAAGAATGGCACCCCCAAATGAAAATATAGTTGCACCCCAAGCCAGGCCATAGCCCCAGTTGAACTCATGGTATATTTTCAAGCTGACTGTTTCGATGAACTTGATTGGGTAAAGGACTAAGCTGCACACCTGAAGAACAACTGAAAGAGAAAAAAAAAAAAACAAATGTCAGAAGAAGCCTTCTTTAGTTTCCATAAAATAAGGAAAACATCACATAACTGAAATTCATATTTTACATGCTCTTGGTGCATGTTAAGCTTGTAAGTACTGCTCTGTTTGGGAAAAAATATCACCTTCATTTCTTTCACAGAGAACACAGCAGTTTCCACATTCCCTTGTTGATGAGCACACATTATTGGTATGGTGTTAATGATGACCTTTCAGATATCCACAAAACAAACAGTGAAACCAATCTTTTCCCACTTCTTTTCTGTCTCTTAGTGTTTTAGTTTGCAGTCATTATTCTTCCCATGACAACAAAACTATGATCATTTGTTCTATAGCTGTAAGTAAGTCAAAATGAGAATCAAGAATAAACGACTATTAAGAAATATAGCTCGGAATGAAACAATTTACTTAGCCCAGAAATAATTCATTATAGTAGGCAATACACATTATACATATTTATGCTCAGTAGAGACTTACTGAATTGCATATTTCACATGCATTACTGTGTACTGTAATCAGAATTAATGCTACTGTTAGAACACCAAGGAATCTATAAAGTCTCATCAGTCACAAAACTTCCTACTGGAAAAACACTGTCTTGTATAACAAACTCAGAAGTGCTGCTTCTTAGATGTGCTTCATGAGGAAAAAGAAGAAAAAAAGCTAATAAAACAGATCAAATGCAATACAGTAAAAAGCTTAAAAATAATTATTTCTACAGCACTGTCTCTGAGAGTGACAGATCTCATGCAGCCTGATCCACACATCTGCACTGGAATTCAGGAAACCTGTTAAATGCTGTGCTACCAAAAAAACCCAAGAAACAACCTACAAACAAACAAAAAAAGCCCCAACCAACACCCAAACCACCAACCCCACACCCATACAGTAATCTGCAAAGGAAAATACACAGATGAATCCCCTAGATTTTCACAAGATTTCAGTTTCATCGGCACACATTCCTTTTTAAATTCAGGCACACTGTCAACAGAAAATTGGGACAACACTTTCTAAGGTAAGCAGGTGAAAATTACACTTGAAGACATGAAAAAGCCACATGATGTAGCAATTCCTCAGACCCCTAATTCTGCTTCCCACAAGACTAAACATCACAGGAACATATAAAATATCCTTTTTGCCCCTCAAATGCACAATATGTCCTTATGGCAATGCTTCTTTCCAACATGTAACACTAGCAATTTTTCAAGACTCCAGCCTGTGACTGCCTCTGCAAACTACCCCAGTCCACTGATTACAAGCAGGCTGGGCACATTCACACTGTTAAGCACATGTGTAACTATTTGCAAGCCTGAGATACACTCTGATGAAAGTTCAGTGGTACACAGTGCAATGCCATAATAGTTGCTTTTTCTTTTTAACACTGACAAGGTCATTCTGTACATTTAATTAGGTATTGTAAGAAGAACAAACACTGTTTAGAGAATTGTTTCAAAGCCAGTGCCAACACAAAAGGCCAGGGGGTAACATAGAGTAAGACTACTCTGGACTACAGAAGTCCTTCTGAAATTACACTGAGAAAATACAGGAAAACTAAATAATGTTAATTTTATTCTCCTCCTGCTTGAACACTCTACACACTCAAAATCTGTCATTGCCTTTTCATTCCCACACGTACTCTTTAGTGTTGTCAAACTGGCACCTTTCATTAGCTCTGAAGATTAATGCTTGCCTATCCTCTGGATAGGACTGGTACAGAGAGATGATTTCCAATGTTCATTACACCTTTTGTCATAACACTTTAAAACATGCACTGGAAACTCCCCCCTGCCCTTGGCCTACAGACTAGTCTTGGGACTCTTACCTGAGACTGACAGTCTGAATAATGTTTGGATAGTGGATTTTTTGATGTGGATACAAAAAATCCACAGTATTTTTTTAATCCTGAAGTCACTGAAGTGTTATTCTGTGTTATTCCATTTCAATATAATTTTTTCTCCCAGCTTACAATACACTGTACAACACTGGAGAAATTTTGACAGGTTATAACTAGAGGAAGCACCCACTCATATGAAAAGATTATGTATTCCACTTTTGCATAAAGAGAACATCATCATACTTCAAACTGCCCGAACATATGTTCAGCTTTCCAAAGACACATCTTTAATACCATTCAAAGTCAAAAAGGATTTCCTAAGATGAATAGAAACCAACAAGTTTTTCAGTGCCTTCCTCAACATGTAGCATCTCTGCTGAGTCAATATACAGAAACTGCTCTGTGTGTCTGTGTCAAGTGACAACCAAGGAAGCTCTCCACCTTCCCTCAATCTAAAATATGAAATATCTTGAATTTTAGTCTACAGATTGGACTTGTGGAAACAAAAACAAAAAAGTGATTATTTTGTAATAGAAAAGTTGCTAAAGCAGCAACACCCACAACAGGTATTTTAGACATTTTTATGGTGAGGATTCTTGCTTTTGTACTACTGGTCCAGCTACAGTATTGTAAAACTCAAAGGAAGTGCTGGCAGCAACTGGCCAGTGGAGACAGCCACGCTGAATAACAGTTATCACTTTGCACTATTTTTGCCTCCTGTCACTGTTTCTCCCTTTAGAATGAGTGGGAAGAAAACTGTGTAGGCTAGAAACAAGTTACTGAAGCTACAAAATGACCAGTATGGAGCCAAAAGATGTTAAAAACAATGCTCGCAACTACTGATCTGCTTCTGATTAATTTAAAGACACTATGTTATGTTGACCTACTTATGGGAAGTCAGCCAAATACCTTTCTTCAGAAGCATTAGTCTTTCCCACAGAAAAAAAAGGCTGAAAAAAAATCTTAAAAAAATTCCACTTCAAAATGCTATTCAAAAACCACCAGTCATCTCAAACCAAGCTATTTACTTCAAGTTCAGACCAATTTTCATGACTAGCACTATGATGCTTACAAGAAAACTGCACAGGAACAGAAATACTAGTTTTATTCCATTTACATTAAATACATGTAATTATATATACTTACCACATTAAACACCCAGAAATCACAACAAATGCTTTAAAACCAGCAAAATTTAATTTCAGCCATCTATTTTTGTCTTCAAACATTTGACTAAAACAGTTTTGCTGCAAAAGAAACTTATGCTGTGCCCTAAGTGGTCTACATTTGTGAAAATGGTTGTGCTGCCTATTAAGTTCTGCTAAGAATTTCTGCTCCCTATACCACTCTTCCTGTCCATTCACATGGGTAAAGCACTTCATTAATAACCATGAGTGTTGCAGTTTCAAAGATAAATACAATACTGTCTTGATACTTAGATACAAACTCAGGAAGGCTGAAGTGCATCTGGAGCTCACATTAAGCTAGGAAACAGCAAAAAGGGAAATAAGGAACAATTTCCACAGGTGCATTAGCTGCAAATGAAGTTCAGCAAACACATTCATACCACGATGGACAGGAAAGCCAGTCTAGTGACAGTGTACTGTGCCACGTTCTTCAAGACTTCTAAGTGAAAGCGACAAGGTTTGGGAGGAGGGTGTCAGCAGATCAGCAGTGCAAGAACTACGTAGGGATGACTTAAGAGTCACATTCGTATCGATGGGAACAGATGGGATTGACCCAAGGGTGATGAAAGAGTTGGCTAACGAATGTCATCATGAGCCCTCTATCATCTATGAAAAATCACAGTGATCAGGAAATATGCAGATGACTGGGGAAAGGTTAATGTTGTGACCATCTTTAAAAAGGCTAGAAGTGAAAAATCCACAGAATTGTAAGATGGGCAGCCCTAACTCAATCCCTGGAATCATTATGGAATACATCATCTTGGAGTCCACCTCCAAGCAGATGCAGAAAAAAGGGGTCATCATAAGTGAACATGGCTTCACCAACCGAAGGACAAGGGTCCAGAGGGCTGCCAAGATAATCAGAATCCTGCAGCACACCATTCTTAAGAAAAGGATGAGAGCGATAGGTTTATTTAGACTCATGAAGAAGCAGCTAAGGAGTAATTTCAAACCAGCCTACAATTACCTGAAAATGTAGCTGCAACAATAACAGAAAAAAACTCACCTAAACACTTTGTAGTAACCAAAGATAATGGCACCTGAAATAATGGCAACCCAAGATAACAGCAACGGACATGAGTCTGGGTTTCAGACATTCAGGATGGACATTAGGAAACTTATCATAAGGTGGGTAACATGGCAGTAGGCCAATATGCTTGGAGAAGTTGTGGAATATCCATCCTTGTAGTTCTTCAAGACTGGTCCAGACAAAGCTGCAGCTGATTGACCCAGTCTTAGTGGCTGTCCTGCCTCAACAAGAAGGTTGGCCCTCATGACCTACAAAATCTCTTTCCTAACAAAATTTCTTTGATGCTATGACACTTTTAGCCACCCTGTAGCAACTTGTACTACAGTGCAACTTTTTCAGACCATTCCATCAATTTCTCAGAATCAAATTCTGTCCTCCAATGTATCTGCATTTTTTTCTACTTACATTGTAAAATTTGACAAGCAGACACTTATTCTATCTTCCACATCACTATCAAAACAGAACTCAGGAAGCAATCCAGCCAGACTGTGCTCTGACTCTCAGTCCGAAGAAAAAGATACATCCTCTAAATATTCTCCAAATATTTTAACTGTAGTAATTTTTTCACTCTCTCACCTACAATGCTTTCACTTAGCCACTGCTTCCCTAGCTTACATGCAAAAACATCCTGTGAAATGTCTCAAAAGCTTGCTAACTTCAACAGATTATTCTTATAAACACTATTAAAACTGTTAAAATATAGACCCAGAAACCAAAAAAAAATAACAATCTTTTCAACACTTTTTTTTTGTTTGCTTTTATGGACTTCCATCAACTAAACTTTCCCTTTCTACCCCTAAATTAAGACTTGGTTGGCACTCAGTTATCTGGTAACTGTATTATGGGACTCCTCTGCTGGCAAGTTTATGAACTTGTACTTTGCAGATGCAGCTTTCAGGGCCAGTTCGGTTCATAACCACGAAGATACTCCAGCAAGTACATAAGACAGTGACCTTTACTAGACCAAAATTGCTGGGAAAAGCTGTATAACAAAAGGTGACTCCATGCAAGGTGCCCTGCAACTGCCTCTATGTATGCTCCACATTTTTCCATTAGCTGAGTTATTCCTGTTCCTCTCTCCATTACACAGAGCTGAAAGTATGTATTTTAAACACATTCATGTCTGTTGATCTCTTGCGAGCTTATTCTCAGTATCTAGGTTGAATTTCTTTTTTGTCCTTTTCGTTTCTCACCACTTCCACTCCAGCCAGTCAATCTTCTTCCTCACCTACAGAGTCGCTAACTGAAACCTGAAGCTGAGAAGAAAAAGAAAAAGAAGTCAAAAAAAAATCAAAGCTAGAAGAAAAAATGCCTGGAGCCAACTGCTTGGATTCTAAAGTGCCTGGAAAATACTTTTATATTTTGTCCTTTCTCCCACACAGTGATGTTTTCTACCTGATACCCACAAAGACCAAAACGTCTCTGAGCAATTCATCCCGTGTTCATCAGCTGGCAGACTCCTAACCAGAGTCATACAGAACACTTGGTCTTGTAAGCAAACCCACAGGTCAGGGCAGGGTATATCCTCAAAGATCTTCTGTGAAATCCAGGTGAAGGTTTGAATCCATGGACAGTTGCATAAGGCACAAAAGCTACTGTGCTGCAATCTTAACTTTCCTCTCTTCAGTAGGGGGTTCTCTTCATGATTCTTTCAAGATATATCAGTCCATTTTCACATCTAAAAATAGCTGACATCAAAGATAAAATCTGTACGAAATGACAGCAACAATTTCAGCGTCAAATCCCAAAAGGATTCTCCTCACATCTGCCACATAATGAAGTATAATGGAACAGGCTGTCTTGGCCTCATCATCTCCCTTCTTGTACGCTTCAGGTCATAGCTATTGAAAATGTGTATGCACACAATACATGCACACAGGCAAAGGAAAGAGGTGCACACCACTCATAAGCTAAAGCAGCAATGTATTTTCCTTTATGATGCAAGTAAACATTAATCCCCTCTACCCCCAACCTTTTGTAGTGAACACTAGAACTAATTTTGTGCAGAGGAGAAGAGATTAATCTTAAACAGTCTGATTTGGGGATTTTTTTTGATGAGGAAAGTTGTTTCTTTTTCTTTTTTTTTTTTGGTACAAACTTAACAATATAATCAATGAGCAACATGGCAAGAGAGGCAGTGTATGGGTGAATAATTCCTAAGTTACTACACAGTATTATCAGAAATTAAGTAAAAAACCGAATAAAAAAACACTGAAGAAATTCAACAGTCCCACTTCCTGCAAATTTAACTGGCCAATGTGCTTTGTAATCTCAGAATTAATACTAAGTTTTAAGTAATGGCACTAGTTCCTTTATTCCTTCAACCAAGCAAGCAAAGTGACACATAGAACAAAAAGATATTATTTCCACTCAGGAAATCTGATCCTAGGTTACATTCATTTCCTAAAAGCAAATGAAATATAACTTATTAATATCTCCACAGCAAATAAAAGCGCACGTTGGAACACTGTGGCTCAACCAAAGTAATGTCATCAGCAGGGGGCAGCAGGAGCCTTCCTCGAAGCTTCATTTTATTCCCAAATACCCTGCAAAATCTGCTGTCTTATCTTCCCGTATTCTTGCAAGTGGCTTTTTATAATACATCCCAAAGACTAGGTTCTGTCATCCTCTTCATTATGGGCTAACACAAGGGGCTTAAGCTGCTGGCTCCAATGAAGATATGAGTGACAGGATGAAGGCAAACTATGCTTGGAGAATCTCATGAGAAAAAAACATCCGTGCTGACCAAGACCCAAAACACCAGCATGTATAAAAGGATATGATTAGATATTGTAATTACACCTCACCGATACAGTCTTACAGACAGTTCAGATTTATAGATCTCTCTTAAGATTTTGTAATAGTTTATATAAACTGTTCCATTTTCATGTTTTTAAAATGAATCAGGGACTACACTATGACAGCTTGTTAAATTAATAACTAAGTAAGTAAGTTCACACATTGAAATTAATTCCTCGCTGCAAAGGGGCATACATAAACACTTTGCAACATAATCCTATTTATTTTCACACACAGAGCTTCAAGAGTTCACATTTGGGAATTAACTTTCCCATTTTAAAATTGTGAAAGGAAGAACATTAAAATAACAGCAATGGCTTTGTGTGAAGAATAAAAATGGGGCCATCAGCACAAAGTCACAGATTAAAAATGGTATTTTGAGATTTATCCTCTATATCCCTTGCTGCATATACTTCACAAAGTAATAAATATAACACAAATAAATAATTTCTAATGAACTAATAATAGTGCAACGGCAAATATGATTAATGCTGTGCAGAACTGGTATCCTGAAAAACCTCACTGGAGTTAACAGAAATAAACCAAATGCCTCTAATTAGTATGCAGAACAAGGCATGTCTTCCTTCACCAAAGTGAAGCTGCTCTCATAATGTTGCTGGAAATCTGCTTACCTGCAGCAAAGAGCATGACTGCAACTGGTCTGTAGAACCGCCTTCGAGATCCCACGCAGATAGAGATCAACCCAACCAGGAAAGCTATGAGAATAATGGCAGCGCCACCCAGCAGCAAAGCAAGAGTAGCTATCTGCCAGTCTAGGGGGAAAAAAGAGAGAGGAAAACAATAATCCAGTTTCAGTAAAACAAGTCCATAGGTCAGACAGAAACAGCAGAATATGAGGAACACAAGAGGCTACATCAAGGCTTGAGTAAACAAAAAACTGTGCTTCAGATTTCTTTTCTCCTAATTAGTGAAACACCTTTACAAAACAGATGCAACTCAGGAGCAGAATGCTACAACCTCCCACACTTTTTCTAAGGCTTCTTTGGGATTTTGGCTCCAGTAAGACTGAATAATTTGGTCCCCTGGTTTTTGTCCAATTTAGAATGAGCAATTGAGGCCAGGTCACAATTAGCTAGCCCCCAGTCTGCAGTAACCTTCTCAGGTAAGACAGTGAAAGTCAAACCTCTACTCAAGCTGATTAAGATGATATAGGAAGGCTCATCATACATACTTGGCACTTGGGAAGCTACATAATATGACTAACAAGACTAAGGTGTAGGAAGGAGATGCTTAAAGGAATAAAAAAGCCCCTCCACACACACAAAAAAAAGGGGGGGAGGGGTTAACAAACATTAGATGTCGAGTGAGTTAAATCTGAAGTTCATTTTAGAACATCAGTTATACTTAAGTGTCAGGGTTTTTTTCTTTTTTTTCCCCAAAATCAGCTTCTGGATTTGGTCCAGTGTATTTTCTAATCATTTTGATACATAATGAAAGCAGTTATAAACAACATCCTTGCAGTCTTACATCACATAAATGAAAAATCCATTTGCAAGCTGATGATCTAACTCAAGAACTTCTGTAGGATTTTAGAAAGGCTTTGTGCTGCCTCCCTCTGCTGAAGACTATGGAAGATCTTTTCTCCCTCTAATAACAGTCATCAAGAAAAACAATCAGATCACTCCTATTTATTAGTACAAGGAAGATGATCTAAAATCCACTTTTGGGAAAAGGACCTATGGATCCAATGCATCTCTCATTACTTTGAACATACTAGCACTCATACAATATTCAGAATGTCCAAATGCATGACACAGTTCCAAAAAGAGATTAATTACTTCCAAAATAAATTTAGAGATATGGAGGTTACTAAAAGAAGAACAAGGACAAAAATCCACATTCTCTTTTGGAAAAGAGCAGTAAGTCAGTATTTAAAAAAACAGTACCTCCCATTTCAAGCAGGATCTAATATGCTGAAGATACCGACAGCGCAGCTGTCAGGCTTGGGAATGGAAGGCTGGCAGCTATTATCACCAAAGAGCCTTCATATATTATATGAAAAAGGATGAAGGAGAATAAAGAAGAAAGTGAACAGAAAAGCTATAAAAGCATTGCTCAAAAAGAAAGTTATTTTAAAGGTGGTTTTGTGCAAGTACACATTTATTTTCATTCTTTTTAGACATCTAGATGTTGTTTACAAGTACTTATAAAAGTACTCAACCTTCCTAGCTATTTTACTCCCAAAGTCCAAGGCTGGGAACAATCTCTTACTCTTCTAACATCAGCAATGTAATCTTTAACATCAGTCTGCTGTGTCCCCTTACTGCTTTAATACTATTGAGATAAAAATGTGATTTTAGTTATAGATAGAAATGTTATGAAAAGCGGTTTTTAATACTGACATGATCCTTCAGAAACACCAAGTGGTTAGTGCACTGATGATTTAGAAAGTACTTTTCCAATATCAGACTGCATAACAGATATAAAATGCAGAAATAAATGAACAGAATGGATCGCTCTGGAACAACATGAAAGGCATACCTGAACTAGAAAATTAGATAGATACAAAGACTAGACTCATAAATCCATATTGCCCCAAAGTTAAAAGCCATACCAAATTGATGAAATGAATTAAAGTGTCAGACAGGAAAACTCAAAAACTAAGATTTTTGGAAGCCATTATAAATAATAAAATATTAAATGCTATCTTCACATTGATCAGACGCCAAAGTCTAATACAAACAGAAGGTGTGCAACACTGGAGCAGCAGCTAAATGGAAAAAAGCTGAGTATCCTACCACTTTCCAAAAACACATTGGCAAGACCACCAAAAAATGAAAATAACTAAGGTTAAAATGATATAAGCGTGAGGTTAGAATATAGTTTCGCTTTCAGGACAAGTATCTATGGATTTTGGAAAGGTTAAAAAATAAACTACCACATGATAGTACTGATGTGGGAGGGAAAAGGACAAATGTATGTTGGGAGACACCTACACTCCCAACTAAAAAAGAACTGACCTAAACAAAATTAATTTCTTGAGTAAGAGAACCTACTCAGTGATGTTGACAGTAGCACAAAACCAAGGCTCCTGATGTACCTCACTACTAGCTGAGGATGAGGTATGGCGTGTTGTGCTCTGAGCTACAATGTCTGGAATTGTCTCTCTATTTTGGCTCCAGCTTCCATTTGCAGGAGCATAGAATACTATCAGCCTTTGCCTTGAGCTGCAGCAGAGAGGGATTCTGGTTAAGGAATACCATGAAGGTAAGAAGTTAGTGCACAAAGCACACTGGGCTGAATTTTCCCTTATTGCCCACCACAGAAGCTACATGTACAAGTCTCCTTGGCATAGAATCATAGAAAAGTCTGGGCTGGAAAGGACCTTAAGATCATCTAGTTCCAACCCCCCTGCCATGGGCACAGACACCTCCCACTAAACCATATCACGCAAGGCTATGTCCAACCTGGCCTTGAACACCACCAGGGCTTCCCTGGGCAACCCATTCCAGTGCCTCACCACCCACACAGTAAAGAATTTCTTCTTCATATCCAATCTAAACTTCCCCTCTTTAAGTTTAAACCCCTTATCCCTTGTCCTATCACTACAGTCCCTAATGAAGAGTCCCTCCCCAGCATCCCAATAGGCCCCCTTCAGATATTGGAAGGATGCTTATGAGGTCTCCATGCAGCCTTCTCTTCTCCAGGCTGAACAGCCCCAACTTTCTCAGCTTATCTTTATCCTGGAGGTGCTCCAGTCCCATGATCATCCTGGTGGCCCTCCTCTGGACTTGTTCCAACAGTTGCATATCCTTTTTATGTTGAGGACACCAGAACTGCACACAATACTCTAAGTGAGGTCTCACAAGAGCAAAGTAGAGGGGCAGGATCACCTCCCTTGACCTGCTGGTCACACTCCTTTGGATGTACCCCAGGATACGGTTTACCTTCTGGGCTGCAAGAGCACTGAAGCTGCCACATGTTCATTTTTCTATCAACCAACACCCCCAAGTCCTTCTGCGCAGGGCTGCTCTGAATGTCTTCTCTGCCCAACCTGGAGCTGTGCCTGGGATTGAAGGTGTAGGACCTTGCAGCTGTCATGGTTAAACTTCATCAGGTTGGCATCAGCCCACCTCACAAGCGTGTCAAGGTCCCTCTGGATGGCATTCCTTCCCTCCAGTATATTAACCAAACGACCCAGCTTGGTGTCATCGGCAAACTTGCTGAAGGCGCACTCAATCTCACTGTCCGTGTCACCAACAAAGATGTTGAACAAGACCGGTCCCGACGCCAATCCCTGAGGGACACCACACTCATTACTGGTCTCCAGCTGGACACTAAGCCATTCACCACAACTCTTTGTGTGTGGCCATCCAGCCAGTTCTTTATCCACCAAGTGGTCCACCTATCTAATTGATGTCTCTCCAAGATAGAGACAAGGATGTCATGTGAGACAGTGTCAAATGCTTTGCACAAGTCCAGGTAGATGACATCAACTGCTCTACCCCTGTCCATCAGTTTCGTAGCCCCATCATAGAAGGCCACCAAATTGGTCAGGCAGGATTTCCCCTTAGTGAAGCCATGCTGGCGGTCACCAAGCACCTTGTTGTTTTCCATGTGCTTCAGCATGCCATCCAAGAGAATCCGCTCCAAGATTTTACCAGGCACAGAAGTGAGGCTGACTGGTCTGTAGTACCCCAGCTCATCCATTTTCCCCTTCTTGAAAATGGGGTTATATTTCCCTTTTTCGGGTCGTCAGGAACTTCACCTGACTGCCATGATTTTTCAAATATGACGGACAGTGGCTTAGGAACTTCATTTGCCAGCTCCTTCAGGACCCACGGATGGATTTCATCAGGTCCCATGGACTTGTATACATTCAGGTTCTTAAGATGGTCTCAAACCAGATCCTCTCCTACAGTGGGCCCAGGGTCTTCATCTTAGAAAAACCTTAACTTTCCATTCTGAGGTCATTTGATCTGGTCACAAAATAAAGCTTATGTTTGATTAAGGAAGCAGAATCTTCTGTGTGAGCCTTCTACTTAACAGCAATTCCTTTTTGAGGAAAAACTCCAGGCCACCAGACTTTATACAAAAGAAAGGAAACATCAAAAGAAAACTGAATCACTACTCCTGAGAGGAAGATCACTCTGTTAAGTTAGATACCTACAACAATATAACCACAAAGAGCAAGTGCAGTTTTCTACAATTAAAATCTGTAGTTTTCCTCAGACTACCCTGGAATGATTTACAACACACAGCATCAAAATTCAAACAGCAGATTGCTCTGTTACATTATGTTACTGGTACACAGAACATGAACAACATAAACCTACTTTAGAGTATCCAAAATATCCTCGCACCATTTCTAGGCACGCACCAATCTTGTAAACAAGACACTATACTCAGTTGAGGAGGCTCAGCAGTTTGGTGAGACTGCTTGTTCTCACAGAGATAGAAACATGCATAAACATGAGCAAAACAGAACCTTATAGACAACTATTAGTTTCTTGGATTTAAAACACAATTTGGGTACACTTTAGGAATGCATGTCGGTACTTTTCATTGTACATCGCTACAGTTTATTTGCATTATACATCCATTAAGAAAAATGGTAAAAAATTAACACTTCTTTTGTAAGCACTCCCACAATATAAAGTTTTAGATTTTAAAAATCACTGTCATCTCAATCATGGGCAAATTAAATTGCTATGTTGATTTATAACTGTAGAGTCAACAGAAAGCATAACTTTAGGTTTTTTCAGTGTTCTGTCATTTCAGCAAGATGCTAATAATTGCACTGATGATGCCACCTACCCCATCCAAACAACTCAAACGAACACATTTTTGACAATCGTTAAGCAACCTGAGACAGATTTCTTAAGAAAAGCCTCACTTACTGTGTACTACTCCTAGGTCTGAAAATCCACACATGTTTTTGTATCACACAAGAAGCATCACAATGTCTATAACCACTGGAAATATATATTGCTATTCTGACAGTGATGACAGTGTTATTGTAACAATCTGCCGGTTAGTTTAGGGATGTGGATTTCAGTATTTGGAAATAAATATAAACACGAACCTAGATACTTAACACATTTTCAAAACATATATGGGTTAAAATTTATTAGAATTACCATCTTTGGTAATTCTAATTTCTCAGTAATTTCTTCTCAGTTAATCTCCCATACATAAGTCAGTGCCTTTTTGTAAAGACAGCTTGGTCTGATTGCTCTTTGGAAATTCTGCCTGTCTCTTAATGATATGGAAGCACAGCATTAATTGCACATTGAAATGTGTGACCCTCTTCCCTTCTTCCCCCCAAATAAAATGACCTAAGGCTTTAAGCTGTATATTCATTTTTAATTAAGACCAGCTCTATCCGCTCTGTTTCTGAGGCAAAATAATACTTCTGTACTAGGATAAAATTAGGAAAAGCCATAATAGAAGGAGAAAACATCACAAAGTTCTGAAATACTTATTTTAATGACTAGACTTTTTTTTAACACAAGAAAAAAATAATGAAAAAGGCTAGCATTGTCATAGATTTCATGCTTCCAGCGAGTTCCTCAAAAATTACGTATTTCATACATGTGGTACTCTACAGTAAAAGAAATAATGGACATTAAAACATATTGGGGAATATGTGAAACACTTGTGTATAGGGCTCTTTCAGATAATGCAAGTGAACTGAATTAATCTCTTGGGAAACAATCAAGTATTCCTTTCTTTCATAAAATGATTCTCCACCAAATCTTCTCCTCATAGAGGCTGAAGTAAGAAAATATATACAGCTGTTACATGATGAAGGCAATGACTGAGCTTCTTCTAGCACAAAACAAAACCTTGGTAAGAAACAAAACATAACACACTCTTAGTTAAGTTTCTCTGATTCATCGCAAAACTTTCACTTATCATGTACCTGCCCTCAGCCAATAAATATTCTTAGAAATTACAGCATTTAAATTCAAGAATAGTGAATCTGGAAGAACGTGTCAAGTACAGCATAGAAAGTTGAGGCACCCACGCATAAGAAATTAAATATAACCTACGGAATGTCATAACAATCAAATAAGATAGCTAGAGATATTCCTAATTGCTTCATATTCAAAACTATTACTATGTTTATAAACACCCATCAACTTAGTCATCAAATAGTCAACAAAAGTTTAGAAAGTGTAGCGATTATATAAAAACACAAAAGTAGAATCTAGTTTCTGAAAGCACATTTGTCATACCATTAGTAAGCTGTCCTCTTTCTTCAGCATGATCACATGCACAGACTTCTGTGGAAAACTAAGCTCTACTGAAATCAGTGGATATACCAAGGTAAAGTGAGTTCTGCAGTGGCCACTAAGTTCTCACATACAATTACTCCACAGAAAAGTCAGTTCTCTGGAAGCTCATCTGAGCCAAAATGATGGGTTTTAAGGAGCTGCTCAGACGGATTCTTCTCTGGAAGGAGGAGATATAGGCTAAAGCTGTGAAGCCCGGTGTCCCTAAGTTACTCAGTGCATACTTCTCCACTCTTGTACAGCCAGCACTACAAGAGCCTTTGAGACTCCATAGCATGTGCTTCTGCACACTGCAGAGAGAAGCGCTTCCTGGCAGAATCCATACCAAACATCCAGTAAGTTGCTCTAGCCAGTTTTCCACAGTAAGCCTTTATATAAAAATCACACTAAATATTGCCTGCACATTGTCAGCATGAATAGTATGCTTATTACCACTAGCTGCTGCACAGACATACATTTCTGTGTTGAGAATAAGATTTTTCTAAAGTGGATCCTCAAGTCACTCAGACACTTAAAAAGCACTGCCAGAGCTGTGGGAACCAGCCAGCTGTGGTTGAATGCATAATTTCCTTAAAACAGAACTCAAAACACCCTACACCAAAGCATTCTTCTGAAAGCCATGAATTTGAACATGTAAAATAACTACATGAGGTCACAGATATGTTAAAAATAAGCAATTCATGGAAGAGACAAAGCTATTTTCTGCTTCTTCACCAGATTTCTATACTGAGCTAGTCCTTAAGAAATCAGCCTTAATCCACACACAGCAGTATATGGGACAAAGCCCTTGATAACCCAGGTCTTGAACAAAGCAAGCGGGCTTAAGAGCAAAGCTGTCTCATAGCTCAAATTCACCAGAATTCTGACAACTCCCAGACAGAAATTAGAGCATTTTATGCTGGGTACCAAAATTCCAAATTCCCTGCTGTGGATTATTCAGAGGCTCCACATAAGGCATCAGTTACTTTCTACTTACTGTACAAGACACACTGCAGGATGATTTAGTGATCTTGACAACGCATGGAGAGTCATTTAGAACCAAAGAAAAGGAGAACAAGCACATAGATGTGTGCAAGAAACAGCTAACGGGTGCAAACCCAGGTATACCCATGTCTTGCCGAGATGCAGAATGCTAATGACCACAGCTGACTAATGGAGGAAAGGCACACAGCTCCTCCTTAGAAGCAACATACCAGGGCTAGAGGACTTCTCAGAAATCACAAGGTCTTTGCTTCCCAGCTCCCGACTCAAACCCCTGCTCCCATTTCCCAGAATAATTTCTTAACAGCTAGGATAGACTGAAACTGCTTTCCTCTTCTGCCCACTAGACTCAAGACGGAAAACAGAGGCATGAGATCTATGAGGTCTGTGAAAAAATAAGAACAAGGAAATCCCAATCTGAGTCTTGAAGCGCCCCTTACCTAACTGGTCCATTCTAACTTCATAGGGCTGTTTATGCACTGACACACAAAAAATTGAGCGTTACTGTAAGCCAGACCAAACTCAGGACTCTCTGATCTTTGAGAGAAAAAACCTTTACCAGTCAGCTATAGAGTCCTTCTTGCTTGGGCTCCTCCTACAGTTTTCCTTTTCTACACCGGAAGGAAACCTCCACCAGAGGAAAAGAGGCTGGATCTGTTCCAGGGTAGGTAACAGCCTCCTGGCAGGATGCTCTGGGCAGTAGGTGCTCTACTACCTACCCTCCTCAGCCTGGGAAGGAGGTGCTTGTTAAGTCCAGGGAATAATTAGGCAGTCTCTGCTCACCTTTCAGTGGCAAGAGGACCTCCCCTGCTTTCCACCCAAAGATGCCACTGAGCATGCAGGACACAGCTTGGTTCCTACGGAAGTGAACAGCACACAAAGTAGAAATGCTCTCAGTCTCTCAGGGTGGTCTCTATAGCAGCTCTGCAAAAACACCAGGCATCACCTGCTTGATGTCTCTTTTACAACTGCCATGTTCATCAGACTATGTGTGGCCCTGAGCCTGCTGGACTCAAACTTCCTGCGTGCTTTGACACTGCAGCAAGTTTTATCTCCTGTCTGTACAGAAGATCAGACTGAACAACAAAAGCGATAAAAATATGGTAAGCAACTCTGCTATTGTGCAAAAGAGATGGATATTGTAAGACAAGAAGACAGTCTAACGCCTGGAGGGGTGTTACAGATCTATAAGCAACTTGAAACATAGCAGGTGCTTAGTCATCTGCCCACTGACACACATCTCTCCTGAAGATTAAAGCTTAGAAGCCTTATTTATACAAAATATATACACTTGGAGGGGAAATGGGGCCTGTCGTACACCCGCTCTTCGAGCCATGCCCTGCCTTTATTTCTAAAATCATGGAGTAAAGTCCTTTAAATGCAGTTCATCCTCAGATAGAGAGTTAATTGGTGCCATTATATAAATTTTTATTTAAAGGCAGCATGCCTTGCAAATCATTTTGCCAACAAAGAACTTCAAGACAAGCAGAGCATTACAGAAAACCATGTAATCTATAATTCATTCACAGAATAGTACAGCATGTACTCAGGCATTTCTTCCACTGGATACACAGCATTCTTCTGAGATTAGCTGATACTATGCCATTTTAATCATTGGATATTCATTCATACAATAAAAAAAAAAAAAGGGGCACACGTCTACAACTCCAAGAACCTCACAAAAACCTGGAAATCTCAGAATTATCTCATTAGGAAAGAAGTGTGGGAGATGTGCTACACCAGCTTTTCAAGAAAAGCTCACCTTTTTTGACCTCTTCTATATACATAAGTACATTTTAGTAATCTGAAGGAAGAAGTATACTTCAAGTTGGAGCAGAAATGCAATTATTTCCCACAGTTACCGATGTTCTTCAAGCAAATTGGCAATCTTTTGCAATTTTCATACCTCATACCACTGTTCCATGCAAAAAACAATTAGCATTTAAAACAGTGCCAGGAGTACTTCCCACCAAAACTATGGCCTTTATATTACAGAATTGGAACAAGTAAAAACACATGAAGCAACTGAAGCAGTACAGCTGCATAGACTTTATTCTGCCTCCTGCTTTCTACCTTGAGTCTTATGTGGTCATCTTTGGCCATAAATCAGTAACAGAGACAAGGTTACTCTCTACATGATTCTAAGTATAAAATCTCATCAAATATTTAAACCACTATATTATTGCTAACACAAGGAACATCTTTTAACTTACTGGTGAAAAACTTCCTTATTTAAATAAACAAAACTTAAAGCAACATTACTGATTTTAGAATTGCAGTGAACACAGCAGTAACAATAACCCATTAAAGCTTGAAATCTTCTTTCTGTTTGTTCTTATGGGGTTACGTTTGGGGCTTTTTAGCAGTATCATAACTGATAAAGTGTGGTGCCTTTGACCTGACCAAATAAAAACATACAAACTTCATGTATTACACTTGAATGTGCTGTAACCACGTCTCTTAGCTAACTGGAAAACAGTGATTAAAATGGTAGCCTCCATCACACTGCAAAGTCCAGACTACTAAACAGGACTTCTAGATCTGCTGCTCCCACAAGGCTTGGGAAGTCCAAGGCTAAAATAAGTGCTCCATTTGTAAAAGAGGAAGCATATTTAAACACATTATATCTAGGGCTACTGTGAGGGGTAGTTAACAAATTCAAGGCATTCTGAACACACTGAAAGAATCAGGGAGACATTGGGCACACACAGAGTACCAGTCATCACAGAATCACAAAGTAATTTAGGTTGGGAAGAACCTCCAGAGGTCATTCTAGTCCAGTTCCTCACGAAAGGCCAGGCCAGACTCCAAATCATACTCAACTTCAAAATTGTATCAGTTTGCTCAGGGTCTTAGATGCCGAGTTTGAAGTCATATGGCTTTTGATTTTATAGCCACCTTCAGATGAAGCATTGGGGATGATTATTAAAGACAGCAATATGCAAAATGACAGACTACAGCTTTCAAAACCAGAAAGAATGTTTTATTAATTTCTCCTTACATTGCATGAACTACTTTCTTCAGACTTAAAATTATGTTTGTTCTTATTTTATAGCAAACTATCAGCCTGGCTGAGCTTTTTACAAGTATCTGTCAACATCAACACTTAGCAATGATCCAGATTTTCTAATGAGGAAGCTGGTTTTGAGCTAGCAATTTTCCCTTGGAACAACTCCTTAAATTCAAACCAAGCAGATACCATCCAAAACTACTGAGCCATGTCAATACAGATATCTGCATCTAATGTACAGTTAAGGTTAAACCCCTTTAAGTGCTACTGAATGAACAGTCTCTGATGCTCATCTTTTTTTTAAGAACGAAATGTAACACAACTACATGCACAAAACCATACACAAGTTGTTTTACTGCGCTATGTTGTAAGTTAAGCTTAGGGGTTTGCTCACCACTAAGTTTAAACATGCCCAGAGGCCCTGTTGCGCGTATTTCCTTAAGAATGTTTTGTTTCTCAAACATTGACGGACAGTTCTTAGAGAGTATAATATTCTTAAAAAAACCCTGAATGCTCCATAAACAGATATAAAGGTTGTTAAATAACAAAGTCACATAACCCCATCCACCAGAATGAATACAGCTAATTGGAATGAAAACCATTCAAACTTATGTAAGCTATTTTCACAATAAACTGAGCTGCTGCAAAGGAGCCATTATTTTCTATGAGCAGCAAATACGTGTACTGAAGACAAAATACACAGTGTTTACCTATAAATGAGATTCCATGGAATAATTGATGTCTTTCACATCATATTTGTGTATCTTTGATTACATGGCTATAACATTATGTGAACTATAATGGCTGCAGTCTATTGCATAAATTCAAATTTACTGTAATTAATTCTGCAGGAAGATGACAACTGTGTGCACAAGTACAGACACACCAGACAGTTGTACAAAAGATTCACTTAATTTTAGGCAGATGCTGCGATAGAAATAAATATTCATACATAATTCTTAACTCTTGATAAATCCATAAGTGAACCGTCACAAATTAAACACATTCCACTTCAAATGAGGTCAAAAAAAAAAAAAAAATTATCTTCAAAGACACCAAAGGAACACTCCAAACCCTGTACGTTTCATTTTTTTTTGGCTCCTCCTTACGTTGCTGTTAGTGAGAATTTTTTAATTTCATCAAGGGAAGAGGGAAGAGGGTTATGCAAGAATACCTTTCTGAAATTACAGGAAAGAACTGAACAGATGATTTACCTAGACCCGAAAGGCTCCAAAAGAATAAAAACAAATTAAGATGAAATATTTTAAAATATTCAGATTTCTAAAAAATTGACTATTTTACATACTTGAACCATAACTAGAATGAAGTACTTGCACAACTTTACCAGTAGCAAGGGATTGGTTGCAAGTTATAAAAAAGGCTCTCAAAACAGTGAATGAATGAATGAATGAATGAATGCACAAACATATACTCCAAGCACTAGCAACACTCAAGGAAAAACAAGGGATTACTTCCTGCTATAGCAGACAATGTAATCATGGTCTGTACAGCTCCTTCTCCCCATCACTACGTTGCCCTTTAGACAGCAGTCAGAGGTCCTAAATCTAATTACAACAAAAGTTTTTAATTAAACCTTGAACACGCTTTAACAGCTTCTAGTGTGAGCTTGCCCTTGATGGTGCCACTTGAGGTGCTCTCCTTCAAGGGATGATGAAGTAAATCTCTTTAAAACCACAGGTGAAGATGCCTTTTTCCTATGTGTACTACTGCTTTTCACAGCTAGCTAGCTACAAAGCTCTTTGCACCGGTATCAAGCTAAAGAGCTTTCCCTGTGGGAGCTCTCCACTACCTCCAAAATATACTGCTTGCTAGATTTTCAATGTAGGAGGAAAGTGCACTTAAAATATTAAGGCAAGCACAAAAAAATGGTCTCAAAAGATGAGCACAGTCCAACTTGGTGAACTTACTGGAAGCCCTCCTACTGACTTTAATGGAAATTTTAACACACTAACAGAAGGCAAAGCAAGAACAGTAGTTTCTCGTATTCCAGGTCTCCTCAGAGTGAAGCACTGTGTGCCAAACATAAGTGAAGTGAAAGGTTTATTCCAGTCACCTCAAATAAAACAACGATTCTTTTCTTACCCAGTAGCTTGTGAAACCTGGCTTGATCAGACTGGAAAGTATCTGAGGAAAATGAGGAAAGTTCATACAAGAAACTTGAATAAAACTGGACAGGCAGGAATTTTTTGCACAGGACAGAAGAAGCACCAGGAGAGAACACATTTTCAACACATGACATGTAACAAAATTACATTTCATTCCTATCCATCCTCACCCATTCATCGTCCACATTCCCATAAAAGACAGGTGACCAGTAAAGCAACAAAAGACATTAGTGTCCTGTTACGCTGTTCCATAAGCTGTATCTCTGTCTTAATGTCCCACTTTTGTGCGTGTGTGTGTACATATGCATGCGTGGCAGGGAAATGGATTGATGGGGGAACCCAGTGAAATGTGTGCAAAACTGGGAAGGCAGGGGGAGGATTTAAAGCAGGTTCCCATTCAAGCCATCTGAAAAGTCTTTCCGCAATCAAGGGGATACTATTTCAGGAGACAGGGAGAAGGGACAAAGGATTCACGTTGCTAAGGAGACACGTAGAAGCTGACATTCCTACATAAATTTCCATTTATACTGGGGAAGGAAAAGAAAGCTCTCTGAAGTTTGTGTAGATACCCTGGTAACTGATTGAAAATGACATTTCTTTACAATTTCTTTTGGCATTATGTGATCTGGAACAAAAACCCAAACAAATTCAAACCCTCAAATATTACCCCGCACAAAGACAGGAGGAAAAAAAAAAAAAAAAAAAAAAGAGCACAGCAGCAAAGGAACCTGTGCAATTCCTACTCAAGCAGAGATCGGTTATTTCCCAGAACCTACACAAAGATTTCAGAGAAGCGAGGAAAAAGGAAAGTATCTAGAATATACAGTAAGCTCCTGGCTTTTTTCTTCCCGCAAACATTTTGTCGCTGTATGATTACCCATCGGAGAGCACAGTGATCCAAACAGATGAGTCAGGAATGCAAGTGTGTGTGTGGGGAGGACAGGGATGCAGATGAAAAGGGGAAGGGGGTGGAGAGGAAGAGGTTGGCTTCATTTGCCTTTGTTTCTGTTGGGACTCCAAAGTTGCTATCAAGCATAAAGTAAATAAAACAACTCCTGCAAACTGAAACAATCATGATACTACAAAATAATTTACTGAAAAATATTCAACAGTCAGCTTGTTTATATCATCACAGCCCGCTTTTTAAGTACTCTGAGCAACAGTGAAATGACATTTAAAAAAAAGGAGAGAGAATAATTTATGACCAAAAACTGGAAAGCTTAAGAACAAATGAGCAACAAGAAACCAAACCGGGTAGTGTGGCAAACAGGC
Source organism: Psilopsiagon aymara (assembly GCA_024733675.1). Classification (NCBI taxonomy): domain Eukaryota; kingdom Metazoa; phylum Chordata; class Aves; order Psittaciformes; family Psittacidae; genus Psilopsiagon; species Psilopsiagon aymara. The sequence continues at coordinate 29,283 of JANRGW010020504.1, forward strand.
AAAGGAATATGAAAGGCGAGGGAAAGATCAGTACCTGCTAGAGAAAGACACACGCACAAGTACAACCCAGGAGGATGTAGGGAGCCAGACTCCAGGCATGCTTGCTCTGGACAAAATAACAATCAGGTTTGCTTTAGGAAGCCCCAACTCCAAGATTAGTGATTTCGGGGCACAGAGGATTATAAAATACTTGATCCCCCTTCTCATACAGCTTCTCACTGCATGAGTACAACTACAACACGGAAAAACAATCAAAACTAGTGCAAACTCGGGTTCTTTCCCGAAAACAGTCAAAGGCAGACACGGAACCAGCCACCTCTGTCGCTCAAAGCATCCTATCTCACACCTCCCCTGCACCCATCGCCATCCTGCGGGCGGAGAGACAAGCCGAGGACGGGGCCCCGGTTCTCCCCGCTCCCTCCGTTCACAGGGATCGCCGCCGCCCGCGCCCCAACCTGCGAGCAGGGAGGTGTGGAATCGGGGCCGAGCAGCCCGGGGCGGAGGAGGGATGCACCGGGACCGGGAGGAGGATGGGAACAGACGACGCAGCTCGGGATAGGGACGGCTGCGGAGGTCCGGAGGACAAAGGTGTCGGGGACTTTCCCCGGCGGCGTCTGCCAGCGCATGGAGCCGGGGGGGTAGCAGGGGCGGCAGCCAACGAGGCGGGAAGTCCGGCGGGGCACCGGCAGGGTGGGGGGCCAGAGCCCCGGGCACTGCTCTGGTCCAGTGGGGGGTGGAAGGGAGCGCTCAGGCTGGCCCCATGAAAAGGCTGGGACCCAGTCCCGGAGGGCACAAGGGTGAAGGAGATGGAGCGGGTATGCTGGAGGGGCCGCCAGGGCACGGGGGGCGGGGAGAGGTGTCAGCCTCAGTGCACGGGGCCCGGAGGAGCAGGAGGCGACCGAGGAAGAGAGAGAAAGGGCGGACGGAGGGACGGTGCAGGAGCCGGGCTGCGCGGTCGTGATGCCGCCGGCGGAAGGGAGTGGAACGCGCGGGTGCCGAGGCAGACCACGGGGCAGCCGTATCTCACCGCTGTGCAGAGTCGACTCGCAGAGCCAGCTGTCCAAGTTGCCGGGCTTGCGGCAGGACTCCCAGAGGGACAGGTAGTATTGGTGATCCGCCGTCACCCAGGCGGGGCTCAGCACGGCTCCCAGGTCTAGGCACAGCGCCAGGAAGATGCACACCAGCCCCACGAGCTTCAGCGGGGTCAGCACCGAGACGCGCACCTCCTCCATGCCGCTGGCGGACGAAGCCATAGGGCCCGTGGGGAAGACGGAGGAGGAGGAGAAGGAGGACGCGCTGCCGCCAGCCCCAAGGGGAACACAAGCGAAAACCCACCTCCGTGCCGAAAGGGCGGGAGGAGAGAAAAGCAGCGAGACCAGCGCTGACTAACGACGAGGACAGGCTTTCGCAGGCGGCGGGCAGCGTCACTCCCCTCCGCCTCCTTCGCAGCGCTGTCGCCCGGTGTATCAGGTGCAGAGCTCCCCCTAGCCCCTCCGGCGCTGCCCGGCCCGGCACGGCACGGCCAGAAACGCTCCTCCCCGTGCCCGCCTCTAACGGGCGGCTACCGTGGCTGGGCCCGGCCCCAGCGCCGCCGGGGAAGGCGGGGAGCTGCCGCGCTGCGTGAGGGGTTCTGAAGCGGGGCCGGGGCTAAAAGCGGTGTCGGGTGCGAGTGCAAGTGTGCTCCGCAGGGGCAAAGTTTGGGGAACTTGCAGCCCCGCCCCGCCGCCCCCGAGCGGCAGCCCTCGGTTGCACCTTGGGGATCGCGGCACCCCGGTCTTCCCGGTGGACCTGGGATCGCTCTTATGGCCCGGCGTCACGAGTGGAAGCGGAGGGTGTCCCGCCGTGCCGTGCCGTGCCGTGCCGTGCCGTGCCGTGCCGTCTCGTCTCGGGGAGGGCCGCGCGGCCGTGCAGGCCGGTTCCCACCCGCTGCCGGCGTAACGCGCCGCTACGGGGAAAAACGAGAAACCGAGAGAAACGGAAGGCCGCCTCGGATACTGGATTAGCGGTGCCTGACCTTGATTCCTTTTCTGAAGTGACCTTTAAATCATAAGTTGTTACCGGGAAGTTCAACAAATAATTCAGCGTTTCACTGTTGGTGCGCTGGACGGGCTTGCAGTTCCCGCTTCCTTCTCCTGTCAGTGGCGCTTCTGCTCTGATCCCAAAATAAAGAATAAGTACCTTGCCTGAGTTTCATTTCATTTGTTTGTTTTGCTTAATTAGCATTACGGTGCTGAGAATGTCAAGGGCAAATGTTTTGGTTAGTCATTAAACACGGGTAGTAGTACGATTTGCTGTTTAAAAGTAGTTTTCCTTCATAAAATAGAAACACAAACAGGAAAATAGAGTATAATGTCCATTAAGGATTATTAGGAAGAGGAGAATGATTCAACCCACAGATTTTAAAGTGAATGCTTCTGCTTTCATAATTATTCAATCTCTGCTAATATTACTTAGTTTCTCCACCTTTCCCTTTCCCAAAGCTTCAGTTTTCTATGATCATCATCTTACTGTAGGACTGTTCTCATTAATTGCAAAAGCACAGGATTAAATTCTAAAATTACGCAACTTTGTTGAAAGTTGCATTTCATTCTACTCATAGTCCTTTAAGTGTGAAATGGCAAGAGAGAATATTGCTTCTCAAAGCAGAAACAGCTTTGCGCTTACAGCTGTCCATAGGAATTAGTGTATGAGGTCTAGCCCTGTTTTCCCAGTGCTATTGTGTTAGAGAACACTTAGATTTATTGCAACAGTTTCTCCTTTTCTTAAGTATTTAGCTGCTTCCTGTGTTAAAAACCCTATCAGTACCCTGATACTGTAGTAAGTGTATCAGAGTGCATATACAGTGATGTTAGCAGAAGAGAGATGGATTTCTAAGGGTTCTTAGACACAAGTGAATCACCCAACACTAGTCTAACATTAATCCCAAGTAAGAAATGCATTTCTTTGAGTTGTTACGCTAGAACTTGGAAGGAAATTAGATGTTTGGGTTTGGGGTTTTGTCGGGTTTCATTTTATTTCTTTCTTAATGTCTGGTATTACTTCAGTGAGTACGTACCAGACATTAATATGCTAGCTAACTTGTTTGTTTGAGTCATGTTTTTATTGCCCCTCAATTGAAAAATGACAGTTATTGAAAGAACATAGTAAATACAATTAAAACAAATGAGAAAGGGTTTTGAAATTGATAAAGAGCATATGTGTGTCATGCTAAGCACACTATCTCAAACCAGTTTGAAATGCAGAATCAAGGTTCTGTTCTAGTACTTCCTAAAAAAGAAGAGAAAATGTCAACATTTTACTAGTATGTATGAAAACTTGGGATATTATATACAGAAATAGCAGTGGCACCTACATTAATGTTGCTAGCACTTTCTGTACAAGGCTCAATTTGTTTTTGCTTTATTAAACCTTTGCTGTTTGGGCTGGAGTTGCCACTGCAAGATACCTGCCTCAGGTTGATTTTTTTATGTATATTTCTTAAGTTCCATCTAAAGTTCAGTCATATTCAGTCTGAAAAAATAATATTTTCACAGTCTACAAAATCCACAGACTTCATCAGGGTTCTCAGTGGGAATCACAAATTTGACATACAGCATACAGCTCCCCTCAAGACTCAAACCCAACCACAACCTACATACCCTTCTGCAGTTAGCTATGCTCAGGAGAGGTGCATTTGCATCTCAGATTCTCCAGAGATTTCATCTGTAATGAGCGTGCTGGATCCATTCACAGCTCCTGTGTCTGATGAGCAGTGTATTGGCAAATGGACGCTTGAACATGCTCCAGTATCCATCTTCCAGCCACCCACTGTTCCTGAAGGACCTTGGGAGCCCACTCTGGGCCTGAAAGAGAACACAAGGTGTCTATCTACCTCAGATATGTTCTGCTCAAGGAGCACAGGAGAAACAGCCCATATTGGCGGGTCCGCTTGGTCCTAAAGCACCATCAGACACCATGGGTTCAGGGGTTAGGAAAGCAGCCTGGGTTGCCTCATGGAGGTCAAGGAGGGCTGGAAAGAGGGAGGCAGAGACAGCGTAAATGTACAAAGATTAAGTGAGTAGAAGCAAAATGAGAAAAGACAGCAAGGAAAAACTGAAATAGCAGAGTTCATAGCAAAGTAATAAGCACCATTGCCTCAGGAATTTGTCTTTGACTTAAGGAGTACTGTGACCATCTTTTTTCCTATGGCAAATGGATATGAAATCAACTGGAAAAGTCTCTGCCCTGCCTCCCTGGGGAGTCAGTCTGTGGAAGGAACAGATACTGAAACTATCAGTTCAAGTGATAAGGATTTCCTCTGTGTCACTATGAAGACCTAACATTTGCTGATGACACAAATTGCAGGTCAGTGTAATTTCACACAGTGTGCAGTTCCAATGTACAAAGCACTCATTTTTGAAATGTCTCAATTACTTGCTTGAATTCAGGTTTGGAGTGCATGTTGACAAAGGAAATAAGTCACAAGGATGTTTTGATGTGTGAGATATTACAAGCTTGTTAATTATTCCCAAATATCAGGTCAAAGCACCCAGATTTCTCTTACCATCAGTAGGCAGTTTCGATGAACCTCGATCAGTCTGTACATGAAATCCCTCTAAGGAAACAGGAAAAAAAAAACCAAAAACCAAACCAAACAACACAAAACCCCACAAATCTCCAAATCTGACAGATATATTAATTACTGTTCATAAGAATCCATATGCTAAAGTTCCAAAGACCATAGAAGTATTCCAAGAGAATAAATACTGTTGTATTCAATAAAGAGTCAGTATGGAGGTAAAACGCAATAAGTAAATAGTAAAGCTTCTAAGAAGTACTGAGTGCCTACTTCATTTCCTTGGAGAAGCAGGGATCCTCTGGAAACATAGCTTATTCTCATGTGTTAAATTAGTATGTCACCATTAACATTCAGTATATAGGTAGGAACAGCTGAACTAAATCACTCTAAATCTTGTCATTTCCAAACTTCTAAGTGCTACACTTTGAAACGCTATCTTTTAAAATACATTATTGTACTTACAGCTTAAAATAGAACAATTCTAAATTAAAATTTTTCCAATGAGTAGTATATTTCTGAGATGTTTAAGGATGTTATAAAAGGGAATATTGTAATAGTTCGTTTCTAAAATGACACCCCATTTCTCAACAGAAAGACGACAGAGGTATTTTTTCTTAGGACATCATTACAGCATCAGCATTTGCCCTTACTTTATTGGGGCTTTTTTCCTTCAGTTTGTGTTTTGACTATTATAACCTCCCCCTCTCCTCACTTTCTCTCTGACTTCTCTGTTTTTCCTTTGGCACTCTTTCTTGCTTGTCCATTGTGCCACTATATCCATAGGCTGAAAGAGTAATTTAGTCTGGAAGGTGAACCTCAGTGGTCATCTAGCCCAGCCTGCTGCTCAAACCCAGGTCTAATTGGATCAGGTTGGTCAGGGGCGTGTCCATTCGTGGCTTGAACATCTCCAGGGATGGAAATCCCACTGTCTCTTTGGGTCCCAGTGCCATGGCATTTGAATGCCCTTCTGGTAAAAAAGCTTCTAATATGCAATCAGAATTTAGTGTGTTCCAACTTTTCCCTAATGCCACATGTCCCATCACCATTCTCCTCTGTGAAGAGTCTGGCACCACCATTTTTGTGTCTCTGCTCAGGAAATAGTAAGATCTCCTTGAACCTTTACCTCTCTGAGCTCAATTTAACCCATCTCTTTCAGCTTCTTCCCGCACATCAAGTGCTCTTGGCCATCCTCATTGCCATGCGCAGGACTTACCCTAGTATCGCAACATCTTTCCTGCACCAGGGAAACAAAATTCTGGACAGAGCACTCTAGAAAGGGTCTCACAAGTGCTGAAAGCGGTGGTGGACTGCCCTCTCAGAGCTGCTGCTCACATTTTTGGTCAGGTAACCCAGGATCCTGTTGGCCTGCTTTGCTGCAGGGGTATGCTGCTGGCTCTTGTTCAGCTTGCTGACCACCTTGACCACCAGGTTGTTTCATGCAGAGCTGCTTTCTAGCAGGTCATACCCCAGTCTGTACTGGTACATGGGATAATCTCACTCAAGGTGCATTCTTGAACTCTGTGAGTTTCCTGCTAGACCATTATTTCAGCCTCATCAGGTCATTCAGAACCACAGTCCTGCCCTCTACTGCATTGACCAATCCCCCCTCCAGCTCAACATCATCTGCAGATTAGCAGAGTATGCCTCATGCTTTCACAAGTCACAGCTGCAGCAACTGCATACCTAGTCAAGGGTCCTTCCAAGCTGAAGAGATTGACCCAAATGATAGACACTGCATAAGGAAAATTGAGGGAGACAAGCCTTTTCCCTCTTTGGTCACAAACAGAACGCTTACAGGAGAGCAGTAATAAGCACTCAAAGCCCAAATGTACCCAGTGGGCTGCTTTCTCTGTTGTCAGTTCTTTGCAGAGTCAGTAGAAAGAGCTGTATGGCAGAGGTCCTAGAGGAGGTTCCTGCCCTGCAACCTTTAAACAAGTATTCATTCAAGCAAGATATTGATTTCTGCAGGACTTCTTCCATTGTGCATAGTATCTTTGGACCAAACCCTGAGATAATAGCAGTAGTATTGAGGCAGCAGTTCAGTTATCTTTCCCTGAAGTGGGATAGGACTTGAATTATGCATGGGCTGAGGTCACTGATGCTAGCTAGCATGCTTGGTTTTAAATTAGATTCTAAAACCATGTAACACCCAAACTGGGAAGTACATCACTACCACCTAAAAGCTACTGCATTTTCCTTAACCACAGTGAGCCTGTCACTGTGCAGCAGAAGAAAACATTTAGTTTCTCAGTAGTGGTTTAGTAGTGGCTGTGCCACAAAGTGCACAGTCACTTAGAAAAAAATGAAGCAGGTACCAACATTACTGCAAATTTTAATATCCTTTTCTTTTGCAGAGTCTGGGATTGTAAAAATGTTATCTCCTGATATATCATCACCTACTATGGTCAAATGAGCTACTGCAAAACCTCCCAGACATCGTGTCTGAGAAAGTGTATTTGTTCTGCTTGTTGATGCCTGTTGGAATTTCTTTCACAATGTTTTGAATCTTTCCCCAAATTATTATCATTTGTACATCTGACTGAGTGCATTTCCTCAGTCATATATTGTAACACTTCTCAGATGCCCTTGAGCATCAACAGAAACACATTTTTCATTGGCTGGATTGATGTTGCTGTTTTTTTCATTGCATTTGTAATGTGACATTCCTTTTTGTTTTGTTTTCTATTTTCTGTTTTCTGGTTTTTGTTTGGTTTGTTTTTTGTCCTGGTACTTCACTTAAAATGGAAAAGTAGAGAGCAAGCTTTATTTTCCTGTATTAAGAGAATGACTCTAACTGCAATGTTAGAACTAATCTCATTAAAATTAATGACAAAAATCAGCACTTAAAAAAAGGAATATATAGGAATTTACAAAACACAGCAAGGAATCACTGTTTGCACTATATCTATGAGCCTTGATTACTTTGGTTAATGTGGAGGTCGCCTCGAAAGCCATTCCTACCCAGCATCCATACTATGGATCTAGCTCCACTGTTAGTCGGAAGGACAGCCAAGGCTGAAAGTTTTGCTCCTATTCCAGGTGTGAGACAGATCACAGGTCTTTGCTCCCTCAGGCTTTTACCTTCCTGTGATCCATTTGGCACCACAAATACCAGGCACAAGGTGTCCCTCAAAGGCAATTCTGTTCCCTCTTCCTAAACTCCAGCCCTTTTGGCTCCTTATATTTCCTCTTTTTCTGTGTTGCTCTTAAGTAGGAATGCAGATGAGGAAGGGCAGCTGATCGTTTTTGAGAACAATCCTGGAGGCTCATTCTAAATCTCCCCCATCTCCTCCTTCTTCCTTCCCT
>JANRGW010020507.1:0-12636 GCA_024733675.1 Psilopsiagon aymara
GGTTTCCTGACCACATTAAAACAAATCAAAAAGATTAGTGTTTTCCAAAGTGCCTACTTTATTTTGGAGTCCTGGCAGGTGAGGTTTGTCCCCACAAAGTAATTCACTTGCTTGTAAATTTCTTGCCTAAGAGTCTCTCAATTTGATGGTGCCGCTTTTTGACTTTTTGACCAAAATAGTACTCAGTTTTTAAATAGCCTTTTCATTCCTGGCTGAAACTGATATTTTCTGAATGTATGACAAGAGACTAAGATCTGATGTGTCTGAAAAACAGTATTGCTGTGACAGAGCTCTACACAAGGATAAATAAAGCTGCTTAAGGGGACTGTTGAAATGAAAAGCAATGGAACTGTGCCCATGGTGTATAAATGGCCACCTCTAAGCTGAGTCCTACCTCTCTAGGCTCAGCAAGATCCCACTCAGTGCCTTTTCTGCTGCGACTAACAGAGAACAAAACCAGCTGTGAGGGCAGGGCACCTCCAAGGACAAAACATCTTCTCTTGGGTTTGCATGCAACTAATCTGTGAACCTCCAAGCTGTAGCTGTCTCACCCACCTCGCCTGCAAGGTCCTGACAGTGCCTTACATGACTGCCTGAAAGCCTTCTCCTTGGTTAAAGCAGACTCGTCAGATTTTCAAGTGTTGACAGCCTCATGTTAAACAGCTGGTAGAGGAGCAATGTGAAGATACAGACATGTAAACCACATGCAGTCTGTGTCACTGAGTTGAGGCAGATTTAACTGGAGAGGTAAACCCAACAACTGTGTCACAGAGCAGGCCCATAAGTATGTCTAAGGAGGACTGTGCTCATTGAATGCATTGCATTCATAGTTCACTCTCTGAGAACTTCACAAATCAAGAAGTCATGCTCATCCCTCTGCTTCCTATAATGTGCAAAATCCATACCAGGGTCCAGTTATGTACTCTGCTCTTTCAGAAAAAGGCATTGAAATAAATTGCGCACTTTGAAAAGTTTCCTTGAGGCATTAGTTTCTTTTTTTTTAATATAAAAATATAGGTAATATTTTCTTCTTTAATAGCAGAGGTACCATACAAATTTGTCACCATTGTAATGTGAAGCCACAAGGCATCCTCCTCACATACTGCCTTTCAACTGACTGAATTGCATAGATAGTAAAATCTCCTTGTCTTACTTGTAAAGGATGAGGAAGCAGCATCAGCAAACAGCTTGCTTTTGAGACCATCCTTGTTCTCTGGTTGCTTCGGACTTTAGATAGGGATCTTCCGCTGACGATAGTGGGAGCTGGACAAGACCTTGAAGGCAGCCTGGTGGATTAAAAGTCTTGAGATGCATGTCTGGTTTAACAATGATTTGCTGTCATGATCAAAAAGTCGCTCAAGTTCTTATCTGACTCTTCACCATTCTTAAATAGATACATTGAAGTCAGAATAGACTTTGTAGAGAAATACGGTGTCCAAGAGCAGGACAGCTGTTGCAGTTTTTGAAGAAGTCCTAATGCTAGAGAGACCTGTCTTCACATCAGTGCTCCCATTTCAAGTCTCAAAGTTTTGTGGATGGCCCTATGTGCACAGGCATGGCCAGGGGGATTGTCTTGGCACCCGCTTCCTGTTTGAGCTCCATTACCTTCATATTGGATTTAGATTAGACATTAGGAAGATTTAGGTAGATTTAGGTTTAGGTAGATTTAGATTAGATCTTAGGAGGAAGTTCTTCTCTGTGAGGTGGTGAGGCAGTGGCACAGGCTGCCCAGAGAAGCTGTGGCTGCCCCATCTCTGGCAGTGTTCAAGGCCAGGCTGGATGGTGCTTGGAGCAACCTGCGCTAGTGGAAGGTGTCCCTGCCCGTGGCAAGGGGATTAGAATTAGGTGAGCTTTAAGGTCCCTTCCAAACCAAAACCTTCTGTGATTGTACAATTCCAGCTTGAAAATCCACAACAACAGGCAGATTCTCCGTATATCCCTGGAAGAAAACAAGGTGTTACATAGGCTTGGTGTGTGTGTAACACTTCCTATCTGTACCTGCCATCTCTGATTCAAAACGTGGAGCAGGGACTGTGGTTATGCTTTTACACAACAGCTTGAAGGACACAGCACATACTCAGCTGATGAGCTGCCCTCTTAACATTATCTAGTTTCGTGGGTAGGAAATGTAAGAGTCGAGGGCAAAGATTTTGTTTTTGGAGCAGGGAGGATGGGCAGAGACCCCTAGGGGGAAGGAACTGCTACCAATTGAAAGTGGACAGCATGGGGACAGCATGTATAGGGAGCATATATTCCAAGAGGAGAGAGAAGAGGCAGCAGATGATGACTCACTAGAAATGGATTAAAGCAGCTGCTACAGAAACAAGTCGTGGCATCAAGGGTCAGTTCGTATCAGAAACAAAGTGCTTCTAGCAGAGTTCTGACCTGATTGGGAAATGAGAAACCTGGGTTAATTTTCATGATCAGTATGAGGAGGTTCAAGCCTACATGCCCCATTTCCCCAGAGAACAGTAACCTCCATGCTATCATGTAACCTGGAGAAAGAGGTGGTGGGAGGAGTAGGAGAAGGCGAGATAAACTCTGCAAGTGGAAAAATTCATTTCTCCTCACACTGACTGCAGAAGTACTCCTGTGTGAAGAAGTGTACAAATCCCACTGCCATTACTATTGATAGAGAAGAAATTCAGTGTATTATACATATACACATTAACTTGCCCTTCAACTATCCTAACAGCTCAGGTACCTGGTTTCTTTCAGATGGCAGCTTCTTTGAGGCAGAATGGCATTCTGTGTGGCAGAGCCTGAACCCAGCTTGGCTGAAATGCTACAGTCCACTGGTACCCACATTTAAAACCTGCTTTCATCTCTGAAATTCAGCTATGGAATAGGCATTTTACAACCTCTGTAATATTTAAAATTTTCATGCATGATAATTAAAATTACCTTAAAGGTTAAGACCTTCCTGAACTGCAGATATAAACTTGTCTGGCCTGCACTGGAAACCACTATTGTCATCACTCCCAACAGCAAGAGACTGTTTTGAATACTCCTCCCTTCTCTTTCCATGGGAAGAGCCTCAGGAAAGATCTGTTACTGTCTAGAGCACAACTGTTTTGCTTATATGCAAGATACACTTTATAAAAGAATGAAGAAATGAAATACAGTAGGTTTTATACAGCATGTTTTTTAAACACTATGTAGTATTTAAAAGCGGTTGATTTAAAAACAGGAAACATTTCTGCATATGCTGAAGGCATAGCCTTTATATTTGCCATTAAAGTGCTGTATTTTTGAGGAATACTAAAATTGGTAATGCAAGGAGATAAAGAACTAAGCCTGCTTATCATGATACATGGCTCTGAGATATGATGTGGTTATTGAAGGAAATGTGTAATTCCATTGAATAAAATCTGATACAATTTTAACAGGATTTTACATTTACTGAGAGCAGCAATTCTCAAGTGGAAGGGCCTCCAGAAAGGCCAGTCACCAGCTGTGAGCTCTACTTTGCTTTCAGCTGCTCAACTCTTTAATATTTTTACATGACTATTTCACACCTGCGTCTGCTGCCGCTGCTCTAAACTCAGCAAGAAAGAGTAAACAGTAGGACAGAATTGTTTCTGCAGTGAATCAGGCCTCCAACTGCCCATGGAGGCCTTTCTTCATTAAATTGTGGCCTACAGGGAAGAAGGTCTCTTGTGAAAATCAATAACCATTGTAGAAGTAACTTCACATGACTGTACTTGGTACAGTTCCCTGATCTCTACTTTCTGATTGAGAGAGTAGCACCACTGGGGTTTTCACTGTCCATGTAATTCAGGATGAGATACACAAAACAGCCCCTCAATGCCCGAGATGTCGCCCATTCTGGAAGGTAAGCATTTCCATCCAGTACATGGTGTGAAAGAATAAAACCAGCAACTTTACAAAAAGAATGCTACTTTTATTTTCAAACGCTGTAAAAAGCCTCATATAAATTTTTATAATGCTTCTATGTAACTTTCCCAACCACAACTAATGAAACAGTCTAGGAAAAATATAGCAGTTGCCATTTCGACTCCAAGAACGAGCTGCTGTAAGATATCAACATTAAAAGGACAAGGTACAGTATGTTACAATGCTTGTAATTGCTCATATTATTGAAAAAGTGAGGGCACTTCCTAAGCATTAGAGTATAACCGGGCTAAACTGCAGAATTCCCTACTCACTGCTGCACAGGAGGAGAATCACCTCTTTAGAAGGAGCCGACACAACACCCTGTGCACTGCTTCTGCCCATTTTTCTTAGTGGGGAGAGCTTTCAGCAAGCCCCTTTGCACTTAGGTGAATTCACCCACGTCAGATGCTATTATTCCATACTGTATCCAACGGCTCAGGTGTTTGAACAATTGACCTATAAAAATAACACTTACATAACTCTCCAGCAAGGCAAATTCAACAGTGCAAATGCAGTATCAACAATATTTGATTTCTGAATGCTGGCAATTATTTTAACTCCTTTTGCACATGAAACAACCTCTGCTGATGTCCTGGAGCTAAGGCCACTCACTCATGCTGATAGGAGATGGAACAAAGTGCAAAAGCTCAGCTGCATTTCCCAATCCAAGCTTCCTCCCCAGTTTCAGGGTATTCAGATCCAGGATTTGGATTCAGACTCACCCCTTCCATTGACGCACTCAGGTTTTCCCTGCTGGTACAGGTTAACTTCCCAGCAAACCTCTGATTACAATTTGCATACACAATTCCACATTTTTAACAGAAGTTAACAAAATGTACTTCCAGAAAATAATTTTTCACATGGTTGCAATCATCAAGCCATTTCAGGATCTTTGGTACTCCAAGAATAAGAAAAATAAATGGCACAGTGACAAACATCACCAAAGGAAAACACACAACCATCCAAAGGAGTAAGTCATAAAATAACAACAGATATGTTGCACTTCCATTTTTTGAAGCCAGTGCAGATTAACCTTCTGTTCTCTTTAGTCCATTACAGTGTCACAGTTTCACCTTTTAAAAAAAAAAACCTATCCTAAAAGCAGCAGTTAATATTCTGTTTAACTTGACTTACTGATTAAAATAATGCTGTGTTTAAAAAAATCCCAAAAACAACCAGAAAACAAACTACCACAATGCAGGAGTTGATGCTAAATAGGCTGCAGGCTGTTTCCCTATTGATATTAACTCCTATGTGAGCATTGATATGATTAATCATCCTCAACTTTAAATGAGTATTATCTTTAGTGTTATAAATATGAGGGTTGAGCTTTTTTCCTAGGTTTGTAAACCAGTATGTACAGACATTGTTGTTTAATAGCTTTAAATTGTGTATTTATTTTCCCTCCCCCAAACCCTGCAGGATAAAGAAAAAAAATCACCAGTATTTACTCAGCATTTGCTGTTTCCATGAAACTTATCTTGTCTCAGCACATTCAAGCAAAGACTTCTGTTTGTATTATTTGAATAGGGTTACTCTGGTCTTTTGAAATGTGTTGTTCGCAGAAATTCCACTTCTGGTGCACATAGTGCCCCATGAATGACACAGGAAATTAAAACTAGTAAAAATCCTATTTTGAATAGCAGTGTCCTTTGCGGCTAAGTTTGCATTGCAGGTGTTTGCTGCTCAAGCTCCTCTGTCTTATAGAATGGACTGAAGGCCTTAAAAAAAGGAATTTCCTTTCCTGAGAAGCCTCAGAAGCTGATAGGACCCTGGCAGAATGAAGCCTGAAAGTGTAAAGATGGATTGAAGTGAGTGACTGTCTATGGGCAGTCTTTGGATGGAGACAGGTTGAGCTTCACTACACTGAGAAGGCTAAGAACAACACTGGGGAATTTCTGAGGGACCTTGTCCCAACAGTATAAGGTCTGGGAAGAAAAATGCAGAGATCAATGAACTGTTCCCAGGTAGTCATGAACATTTAGGCAGAAGCATGTATAAATTGGATGGGCCTTTGAGGCACTGGCTACTCCTCTTTGATAGCCTGAAGACTACATTTTTTTTCAGAAATGCAGTATAAATAACACTAGATGCTTGAAGGGAAACAAAATAATGGAGGAAAGACATCACTGAAGGCCTTGAACCTGGTAGCTGGTGGACCAGGGAAGACCACGTGCACATGAATGTGCCACTGATGCACATATATCTTGCTGACAAATGTTTTTTTTATGCAGCAGATGAATACCCCAGTGTTTTTAAAGCATACAAATGACTCCAAACAGCTGCACCATGGTGCCCAACAGCAATAAATATTTCTGTAATGGCTTTATAAATAGTCCCATCCATTTTGCTGCAAAAGCCAGTCTAATGGAGCCTTCCCTACTCTATGCAAAAACATCCTGTGCTTCACTCCAGTGGGTGCTGCAGAGGTTTTAGAGTGTCTGTCATTTCCATTCAGAGAAAGACAGAGACAGTGACTCTGCTTGTTTAATTACTAGGGAATTGTTGGTTGCTGCAAATCACTTTTAACCAGAAAGTGACATCAAAAATCTCTGCTATATTGTGATAGAGCCAAAGTATTGCAGATAATATGCTAGCACAGACAGAGATATAGGTAAATTTGCCAGCAACCAGCAAACTGTGAACTCTTGAGGTGTGCAATTCAATCCTCAGCTGCTCCTGGGCTGAGAAACAAAACCATATACTGCATATGGAGGGACTGCTACTTCAGTTTCCTTGACCTAGGAGAAGGAGACCTGTCTCTGGTGCAAATTGGTCACCATCCTGCAGACCAGGGAGAAAAGCAGTTGGATGTTCTGCCCAATTCAGTCATGGATGTTTGTGGTTCTTGGAAACTGACTGCAGACTCATCTGGTTCTTTGTAATCCCATGTTCCATGGTAGATGGAGATACCAGAAGACAATGGAGCCCACAGGAGGATCTGACACAGGGTATTCTAGAAAGACAAGGCTAAAGCAGGATCCCTTCTGCCTGGAACTTCTCCAGGTGGAAAAAATTAAAAGTAACAATCTGATCGCTCTTCTAGAATACATTTTGCACTGACAGAAGAGGCTATTTGAATTACAGGCAGCAAAAAGATGATCTGCTTTACAGAAGAGGCAGGAATCCAGTCCTGGAAACTGTCATCTCTTCAAAACTTGGAATCAGAAAATCTCCCTTCTGTGAAAAATCTTCATGATTTTTACTTAAGATTCCTTTTTTCTTCTGAAGTTGCCAAAAGCCATCATCATATTAAACAGTAATACCCATCAACTATCATTTAAAGCAAAAGTACCACTGAACAGATCACAGGGACGGTCTCACCACCACACACAGTGGGAAAAGGAAGAAAGAGAAGGAATGATGGGGTGATAAAGCCCTGCAGTGGGAAGAAGCGAAGGTAAGCAGGGTACAGATAGGCCCACAGGACACTGCTATTTAAAATAACTCAATGTTGCCGCGCTCATGGGGTATCTGCAGACCACAACTGTAACACCCTGGAGGAACTGTTCAGAGAATTTTGCAAATGTGGACAATGGGGTTTTATACTGCATATCTAAAACCCAGGTGAGCAGTATAGTAACAGTGCTGAATTGAAGGATATGTTTTACTCCTGGCTGGATTAGATGGCTTACAGTACAAAGCCACAGTACAGAGAGGCATAATTAACCGTTATACACACATAGGCAGTGCAGTTACAGGGATGTACGTTCCTTTTATTCCAGTACCTTTAATAATAAAGTTAACAAAAATATTCAAATATTAAAAACAAAAAGAAAAAAAAAAAAAACAAAAAACCAAAAAACCAGCCAGCTGGCACTGCCAACTAATTCCTGTAGTAGTCTCAGAAATCCTAATCCTGTAGAATTTCCTTGTGAAATTGATGCGCACCAGAGTCAAAGTATTGATAACTAACGCCAAGCGGGTCTGGTGATGCAGCTACCTGAGGTTTGTGTTTTTGTATCTTTTGTGGGGCTGTGTTTTGTTTCACAACTTCCCGGCTTTCATGTAGGAAGGGATTGAGCCACGCTGCGTGAGACCTTCAAACCTCTTGTAGGTATAATTGAGGAAAACCCAGTCTTTGGATTTGTAGTCAGGTTCCGTTGTGTTTGGCACTAAAATTCAGAAACACAAGTAAAAACAAAACAATTAAAAATCAACACTACTTCTGAGAGGACTTTTCACAGAGCACTGATATAAACCACCTTGAGCTCTTATTCCCCTAGTCAGAAGAAATCCTGTTTCTCATCAAATCAGTTTGCCTTTTTTAGTAAGTATGTCTACGCATGCTAACAGGTTCATGGGAGCCTGTTAGAAGACCTTGAAAAAAACCTCTAACACACCCAACAGGATACATGATTACAATTATGTGTATACATACTGTGTTATCCTCACCACAAACAGAAGAAAAGGGATAGCCAAGTTCTCCAAAGAGAATTACATATATCACACAGAAATTACTTTCCCAGAACTTCCTCCTTCTTACAGCTTCAGCAAGGTTTGTACAGCCTCTTTTTATTTCATGAGCAGCCCACATGGCTGGCATGCTGCACACAGACATTGATTACAGTAGGCTTCTATATTTAGCTCCTGGTTACTGCTTTTAAAATTCTACAATAATATTTCCAACTTAAGATACCAGGCACACCAATATCAAGTTTTTATGTAGGTATCTAGATGTACAGTGTCAGTTTCAGTGGGACTGAAATGCCAAAGCCAATACAAACGTCCTTGGCATTATCCAAATACAGACTTGAACAGCTGTTCTTAAGACACTGGAGATTGATTGATTTTGCATTAAACTTCCTCACTATTAAATAAAAGCCATTTCAGGAAAAAGCCCTAGTTTTTAGATAATTCTCATGGTTGTTAGCACATCTACACTTATGTGTCCTCAATCAGTCTTTGTTATGTATCTGCCTATCTTTAAGCCATTAATAATTAATTGAAAACAGTGGGAGTTGGGAGAACTTGGCATATGAGAGAATCAAGCCTTTTATATACAAAAATTTCCTACTACTTGCCAATAGAAATTAACAATTACAAAAACTTCAATGATTTGCAGAATCACTCAGGTGCATAAATCATTATGTTAACTCATCACCTGTCTGAAATGTTTTGCCCATGCATATGTGAAGATTTATGTTTGGCATGAAACCCAGAAGTCATTAAAGATCAAAAGCAAGTCAGCATAATGTTTTACCAGAATTTGGTTAGACAGACTGCATGGTAGAAAACTGCATTCTTTTCTGCGCTTGCTATATATGCAGATGCTTTTTATTGGCTGTTAAAATCTGTGGGCTTTCCCCCGCCAAAGTTCTAAGGAAGCAGAAGCTATGAGAGATCACAGGTTTACATTTGGGTTTGAAAGAAAGTCTCTAGATCATGTCTGTTACTTTGATTAGAGCATCAGAAACATTAATATAAACCACCACCACCAAAAGCATCTGGCTCATCAGAGATAGAAATTTGGGATTTACAACAGCAGTCTCACCTGGCTGTAAAATATCAGATTCAGGGAATTCATCAAAGTTGGAAGTATCATCAATACTTTTGATTTCTATAGGGATTGCAGCTGGTCTTTCCCTGCAAAGAGAAACAAGTGCCAGAAGAATGAATAGGAGGAAGAGATACATTAAAATCCAGTTTTAACTTAGCTTTTTACAGTAACAACATGCCTTTAAAACACAAAGGTTCCATTGAGTGCATCAGTGATGTAGCTGACTTGCCTGTTTGCTGACACCATGAGGAGATTTACTGGTTTCCTATCTGGCATTAGTATCTTCTTGACAAACGTAACTTTCCCATTAACCAAAACAGCATTCCACACTTATCTGCCATATTGCTATTGCTATGATCTTAGTTGTCACCAAGAACCACTGTGATTCATTTCATAAACCCAGCTGAGCAGAACGCTTCTTGCATTTGGAGCCATCAGATGTGTTACAATTCCAGTGCTCAGCAGCAGCCTGGACCTCATCCAAATACCTTTCAGCTGTAGTTCCTATTTCTGTCAGTCAGTCACCAGCATCTTTCATCCAAAATGGGTGTCTCTGACATGTTCATGCTTTGTTAGCTCAACAATTAGGGAGCCCTTTAAGAAGTCTTAAAGTGGCTTTTCAAATTGCTTAAGTGGCATGTCCCACGAAAGCATTCAAAATGGAACACGGCACTGTGGGGAAGTCATTAATTTACACCTGTAAACTTACTACAGTTGTAATTATTACAATTACAATTAAATACACTTCTGAGTGGAACACAGAAACCATTTCACCAGGTTGCCAAATGTGGCATGAATAGATATGTTACTGCTCTTGCTGCTTATTAATACCTCCCACGCTGAGGAGAGGAATTAAACAAGGCTTTCTGCACCAGAGGAAATGAGAAGCACAAGAGCTGTACAATCACATGGCCTCAGCATGTATTTTCACATAGAAAATTCAGTTACTGAAAAAAACAAACTACCTCAAACCTTAAGGAGAGCTGAAGAGTAGCCATCATTTCAACTGAAAGGATCTGTGGGGTCACCAAATTCTGCTCTAAAGCTGTTATCACTTTGGGTGTGTGCAGCTGTAGCTCAGCATCTGCAGGCACAAGCTCAGGCTGGAACTGGCACAGCTGCCTCAGCCATACCCTCTACGCAGGCTTGGGCCAGCAGAATTTGGCCACAGAGGTGAGTCAGTGCCTCTGCCCAGTGCTCTGTAGACATACCGGTTCATTCAGGTGTAGTATCTGCAGCATGCAATAAGGACATGCCCTGTACTTTCCTCTCACTTGCTGCCTCTTGCCTCTTCATTCATCTATTTCCCCTGCATTTCTGGAATAGAGTTTGCTTTTCTTGTGTTCCTATTACAAAAAAAGTTAATTGTAGCGATAGCTGCAGAGCCCATCACTACTGGAAGAGGAGCTCTCTGCTGATGTCAGAGCATACATCAGGAATAACACAGCCACCCTACCATAGTTTATTTCCATCCTGGGCACTCTTGGGCAGTCTGAGGCATCTCAAGACATTTAAGCTCTGACCAGATCTGTGAATGTCAGCAAGGCCTGAATTTTGCTGTCACCCACCTGCTGCCAGTAGCTGCTTTTCAAAATGAAAGATAAATTGGAAGTATTTATCCTTGACATTGTAGTACACGAAATTCTTGTTTTCATGGCTTTTATTCTCTCTGTAAAATGTGTGTATGTATTTATGTATACCTGATGTGTCCCCAGTCCACTCCCTCAAAAAATGGATGACTTTTTATTTCTTCTACTCCGTTACTACCAATTCTATTTTCTGAGTCGATACAAAACCTGAAAAAGTGGAAAAAATAAAGGGAAAGTTACAATCAATGCCAACAGAAGCAACAGCAAATAAAAGTGCTGTGGCATCCTGTATCAGGAATGTGAGGAAGTTGTTTCCAATTGTTCCATCACTTGGAGTAATGTAAAAGCAGCCTGTTGCACCTAGGAGAAGCAGAATACTGTTAAGAGTCCCAAAACAAAAAGCTATGATGACAACATCCTACACTGCGGCATCCCCATCTTCAAGGTTTGTGAGAAGTTGCAGCAGTTCCAGCCCTGTAAAATTTGTTTGCAATGGAGGCTAAGTGCCTCTGAAAACTCCTCTGCATGTTCTCAACTATTTAAAATCCACGTTTCCAAGTCAAAATAACACGAACAGATACATTCAGTGAAATAGGACAACTCTCTGATGTCACATTTTGGAACTACAATGAGTCAGACACATTCAAAGCATGCCATGTTCCTATTCTCCCTATCATCTCCTTTTCCCTCTCCTTAGGTGACCAGGTGATGGTGGCACAAAGACCCAAGGCCTATTTGTGATATGGCTCAGCTGCATAACCTCATCTCAGACTCTACAAGACACTGTCAGTTTATGAGAAGCAGCTGTAGGAAAGTCCATAGAGTCAAGTAAGAAGAGACAGGTGAAAATGGAAACAGAGATAGGATTGTGCCCTGCTTAGGTAGGCAGAAGAAAAACCACAAACAGCGGAAAGTATAAAATCCTGAAATAAAAAATAGGGAGGTGAAAGCTCTCTGACAGCAACTCAGTGACATCAGGGATTTGTTCCAGTGACTAGCAGAGGCTGACACTTCTCCCCTGGACTGATGCCTGCCTGGACCAATGCCTAAGCTGACTGGAAAAGACTCATCAGAAGTAGCTCGTAAAGGAGATGGTGAGCATACCAATGCTTAACATAAGGGTTACTAAATCCCAGCTATCTTTTATGTGTTAGCAAAGCTAAAACTGCTTTATATTTTTACATTGTCCTTGCAGTCTCTTTAAGTATGGCCAAAGATGTCACCAGTGCCACAAAGAGGGAGGCTTACAATAACAGGAAAAAACGCCCATGTCAAACAAAAAAGCTTGGTCTTGCCAAGTGTGGAGTCACCTGATGACCTCCTGGAAATTGGGAGTACTTGGTAGCATGGGGATGTGGGCCTCCTGTTGCTCTAAAACTCAGCTGGCCTTTGTTAAATGAAATCCTGTTTGCCTATATGAGCAAAGCCTCTGGTGGTCGATTTGATTATTCTGAACTCAGTCTCTCCACGCAATCAATCACGTCATTCAGATTCACAAGGCACTTCTCACATGAGCACACTGCAATACAAAAAAGTCACTATCTCACTAGTTAGGGAATATTCAGCAGGTGATTGTCATGGGTTCAGCAGTAGCAGTCATTTTTCTCCCTCTTAGTAGTTGGTGCAGCACTGTGTTTTTGACTTGTGGCC
>JANRGW010020508.1:0-86116 GCA_024733675.1 Psilopsiagon aymara
TTTGTGTTATACCTTAGTTACAAAACTGTTCTTATCTCAACCTGTGGGAGTTGCATTCTTTTGATTCTCCTTCCCATCCCTCCGGGAGCAGGGGGAAGAAAGAGGGGGAAGTGAGTGAGCAAACTACGTGATTTACGGCTTAAACCACGACACTGAGTCCACCCAGAATTGCACTCAGCATAAACTTTCACTGCTTCACAGTATTTTTCCATCTTGCTTTTCTGAAGAACTTTATATATTTTTTTGTAGTTCATCATATTTTGGGCATCATGGACTATAGTCTTCCTCACTTTAAGGTATTTCTTGGGAGTATTTTAAGATTTTTAAGTGCAGTATACGCTAACTTAATCCAGACAAACATCCAAAAAAAGGCAAAGGCAATGATGTCTGAGGCCACAAAGCTCTTGTGGCTTTACAGCATTATCTCATCTCATGGCATTTCAAAGCCTTCAAACAAGTATTCATCCTATCTAAAAAATCTTTTGGTCTTCAGGAACCAAAACTGCAGCGGTTTTGATCTCAACTCTTTAAGTCTCCCCTTAATCTCAAAAGCCTTAGATTTGGTAACTCCTTCTCTGTTGATAGATCTTATTACTAGAACATGCAGGGTCAGAATCTGAGATTGCTTTTTCCAATTTCAAATAACTATCTGCTTATTTATTTATAACAACTTCTATTTTTTTCTTCTGAGGACATCAAGTAACTGCAAAAGTATTATCCTTTGGTCTTTCCTTACTTGAAGTTTGTCAAGAGGTCATTAAAGCCTTTCTAGGAAATGGATGTACCATTAAAGTTATCAGCATGTGATCCTTGATGTTCTAATGGTTCCCATACCCCTGCCACTAGATGGTCAAGACTAAACACTTTGAGAATTGCTGTATAAGGAGCTGCTCAAAAAGGACAGGCAAATGACCTGTAAGACAAGATTTTTTATTTTTTATTTAATTAACAGTTGGGAATTATGTATATCTCCAGAATGCAATGCATTTCTGGTTCTAGAGGAAACCATATGGAGTACTCTTTATAGACCAAGCGGGAATTTGTTCCATGCTGATCTCTTGCTTTGCCTTTACTTTGTAAACACCAGTCCACTTCAGACCTTGCCTCCACCCCACAGTCCTCTTGATTGCTCGATCTGTGCCAGGATGGATGAGCCAGAGGGGGACAAGAAAAGGTCCTATCTCAAGCAGCAAATGAAAGTAACATGAGGCAGGTTTGGGAAAGGAGAACCTTTGCTATTGATAAGAAGGATATAAATATCTAAGAAGAGGAATTATCTCAGGAAGTCCAAAGAGAATTCTACATAGTATTGGGGTGGTATTAAGATAAAACAAAAACAAAACCCAAACATTAAGATAAGCTAAAGCAAAAACAAATTCCTGAAGGCGAGATCTATTCAGTTGTGTAACAGTCACCTGCTGAAAGCTGTAAGAGCAGAATAGTTTCAGCTATATCATTCAAATGCTTCATGTGGAATTATATTTACACTGTCAACAGCAAGCATTTCCATTTTAAAAAAATTGGTGCTATACATGCATGTCAAGCAGTCTACGTTTAGAAAAGAAAAAAGATAATATTCACTTAATCACGCACCCTATGTTTCTTGTTATGATTTTGCTTACCAGTGGGAACGGTTTTATTGCTTTTTTCTTGTACAGATGGCAAAGAGAAGAATTGGAAAATGCACAGTGTTTCTAATGTAATAGAGGATTGGAGTTTTTTTTCTTCCTTCAGAGAGTAAAGATCAGAATGAAATTGTCTTCAGCAATTTGAATGTTTTATTTTTTCCTGAATGGAGGAACACCTGAAGTGCTTAGGTGCAATTTGGGGCAGAATATGCAACATTACATTGCAGGGAATATATTTCTCAAGGAACTATTCTCCTCTTATGGCAGATATGTAACTGCTATTAACGACAACAGCTATTACACATTTGCTATAGGAAACTGACTGCTGTGTCTTGCCCTATTATGGCCATTTTGCTACACTAGTATTTCAAGCTCTTCATATCCTTTACTAACCACAAGGATATCCCATACACATAATTTTTATTCAACAAAAATATACACATATAGAAAAAAAGATATTTATCACTGTTTCATAGTAATACCTACACTTTAGTAGCAGAATTCCTAAGGGAAAAACACACCTATATGCATATATGAAAGGATAATTCATATAAAATTGGGCTAAAAAATCAGCACCTTTTAAAGCACATATCTGAACAGGGAATGTACACATTAGCCAGTGTGCAACCCATGGGCAGCTGAGAGGCTTTTGGTGAACCATAAGTGTGACATAGCTAAGCATCTTTGCATGGCTCAGATTGCTCTGCAAGCCTGGCTCTCCATGGCTGCTCAAGGGTCTCAGCAGAACTTTGTTGGTAGCTGGTAGCCGAGATGACTTCCTAAGGCAAATTTGGCAGCAAGCAGAGATACATGAGGTTTCCTTTCACAGGTTATATCCAGTAGAAAAACCATTTAACCTGGCACTTTGCCTGGGCTAATTAGCCCTGTAGGGAAGATGGGTCAATCAGTTCAAAACACCATCATGTAACAACCAACTTCTTGTACTGGAACCGGCTCACTTAATGCTATTTTAGGTACCTGGTCAGGGTGCTGCAGCTGTGGGATATTACTTAACAAGTTATCCCAAGTAATCTGCACACAGACCAGGGAAGAAAGGAAGCAAGCTAATGGGAATGCATAGGAAAAAGCAAAAAATTATTTCTGTTGTGTTTACTCTCTCAAAAATATCAGTCTTGAACAGATAATGAGGATGAATATCTTGACAGGAAAAAAATATTTGGACAGGAAAAAACTATTTTCAAATCTTAGGGTTATATGAAGGCAAAGTAGTGCAAGAAGCTCTTTGAATACATTTCATGGTCATGTAAATCATTTATTGCAGAAAATCACTAGAGCTATTTTAAAAATATCCATGGGTCATATATTTTCAGGTACATGATGCGATGCTGGCCTTAGAGTCTTTGCTGGTTTTACTTCACTTATGATGCTGCATTTTCTAAATTCACAATGAAAGATGGCTAACAAATGGAGTAGAATATTGTAGGAATTACACAAAAGTCTCAAATCTTTTTTTAGGTAATTCACTTTCTATCAATGTGGTTCAATTGTATGATAAGAGAATAGACTGAATGTAAATGATTTTGAAGTCACAGTGAGGTAAACAATGAACATACTTGAGAGAAAGGCTATCACTAGCTCTGAAGAATTCCACTTCAAACATAAAAAAAACAGTTAAAAAAGTAAATACTAGTTCTAAAAATACAGAGGAAATTGTATTTCTAAGACATAACCTTTGTCATCTAAAATGTAAGCAACTTGTGTGGTACTGCTGAGAGAAATACGAAGTACTAGAGATAGCTGTGAATGGTGAAGTTGACCTATTCTGATCTCACGTTAAATTAGCTAGAAATGCTTTGTCTTCCTTCTGCATTTGCCATAATCACTATTTATTCCTTAAAAAAGTGTTGGAGCTTGTAAGATTGCATGATTTAAATCCATGTTAACTACTCTCTGTCACAGAAAATCATCAACTCAAAACAATGAACACTTTGTCAGAACAAAGTGACATGACAAGACTTGCCTTATTTCTTACTGGTTATTTTGGTATCTGTTCATTATTTTAGAAATCCCACTAACCTGCTAACTTTTTCAGTTATGTGGATGAAACATATCTTGCACAGATAATCTAACACTTCCTAAATACTTTTGTAATTTTAATGCTACCTCTTCAACTCCAAGTGCAATATTACTTGGAAGAGTATTTAATCTGTATCTGTTGCAGCATATAATTCTCTGCTTTGAAAAATATCCTGGTATAAAAACATAAATGCTATGGATTTCTAAAAGCTTCCCCAAAGACCAAGCTTTACACCTTAAATGATAAGGTTGTATGCTTTCACTTATTAGTATTAGCATGCATGTACACTTATTAGCATTATGCTTTCCAAACTCAGAAGAAGATGCAAAGTAAACTTTTAATCACTAGCACCTAGAGCTCTGCCTTTTTGCTCTCTGTGGATCATCTTTGATACAAGCTTTTGCACATGTTTGATAATATGCTGGCAGTGAGCAGAGCATGTGTGGAGTGGCAGGAGGAGAAAGTTAGTAATGATGAAGGCAATCACACTTATGTGCAGATTGCAACTTTCTTTGTAAGGAGCAAGACATAAGGAGATCACACATGAAGACTGGCCCTAACAAATGAGTACCTCGCTGACATTTTAAACTCAGATGTTTTCAACTATTTCATTTCTTTCTTAGGGAAAATGCCATCACCATCAATTTCCATCTTGTTCGGATCCAATTCAGATCACTACAATCCTATTGTGCTAAATTATGCAGAGACAAAAAAACCCACAAAAATAACAAACAAAACCCAAACATCAGACATCCCTGTTCTAACTGGAAAAAGTGCATCATGGATTCATGATAAAACAGTGTTCAAAAGTTAGATGTTCCAGCCCAACTTTATCATCTCTGTAAAGACATGTAGATATAGAAGAAAAAGATCTGATATATCCTGAGTACCTGTTTGAAAATGAGGCAAACAGAGGTATCTACCTCTGTCCTGAATGTAGGGGAATACGAAGCGACTAATTCATACTTCCATGCCTAACTTTTGATGTTCAAGTTACAGCAGATAAACGCATTCCATACTGTGACAGAAAAAAGTGGCTTAGAAGAATGGAGCAGAGAATAATAAAATATAAGCATAATTATTTTTATTATTATAAAGGAATTGTAAACATCATCTACACTCATCTGTCCCCAACCTGCCCACTGGTGATTTATGTTGCCATATATGATGAGACAAGATTTGTAAAAGAAGACACAGCTTTTATTCAATGGATTATGCAGTTTACTTGATTTCCCAGCTATAACAGTGGGTTCAAAAGAAATACTTACATCATTAGAGTCCTTCCTTCTCTCATATCTGCAAGATCAGAACTATAAAAATATTACCATGATGGCAAAGATAGGTTTTAAAAAGTAATTTGAAGAAGAAAATAGCGTCTATCAGGTCAGTTCTAGCCTCAATTTATCTGAGGAAAAGAGCTATTATTTACATAAAAAAATAGAAAATTATAAAAACAGAGTCATTACATTATGTACTTATTCAAACAACAGGTCAGGATAGATACTGTACAACCCTGTGAGAATGATTTGCATTCTAGCACATGCACAGAGTAAATTAGAGACTGGGGTACTATCAAACACAAACTCCTATGAGGAATCATTGTGTTGGCTGGTCTTCATAAGTACTTAATCAGTGCAGAGTTCAAACCAAGGCACATCTTAACACAAAAATACACTGTAAGTCCATTACAGAAACGGCTTAAGTGAAGGTTGACCTGCTGGGAGTTGCATCTCTAGTCATCCTGGCAATCTCAGCTGGCATCAGAATTAACCAGACAAATCATAACATCCACTCCGAATAGTCATGCACCACTTCCCTATCTCCACAATCAACTGAGCAATCCTTTCTGTATTTCTTCCTATGGGACACACAAAAAAATGCACTTCTGCATGCCCTTGTAACAACCTGCATTTGTTAGATCTGCAAAGTCCAATAAGCTTCAGTGCAGATGAAAAAGCCAATAAAAATACTGATTAAAGTGAAAGAAACGGCTTTGCCAGTAAAGCACACTGGAGAACTAGCACTTCAGTTCTTGTGTGCTGATTGCCACATGCCTGATAGGATCGTGCTTCATCATCAGCTTCCTTATTGTAAAGCCATAGAGAAAGGATAAGAGAAAACATCTGGGACTTTGGTGAGGAATCTAATATGTAAGAAAACCAGGAGCACAAAACCAAAAAAATAGTGACATTCAGATCAAATTCTCTGAACCTGTTTTAAAAATAGAAGATACTGGCTTGTGGGCTTTTTTGGCTCCCAGGGAAGCTGAAGAAAAGATAGAGGATAAATTCCTCAGAGAACAGGAAAGTTTTTATGCAAAATGGAAGACAATAGAAAGGTTCTTCAGCATTTCCTGGACAAGGAGCAAAGGCAGCAACCTAGAAGAGCAGTGATCGGTGATGGTGTGGGGATCACTTCCAGGGGCCACAAGCAATAGTGGTGGTTTTGCCCTGCCATGGGACACCCCCATCACCAAGCCCTGGCTGCCATCCAGCTCTTTTTCAGTGGCTTGCACTAAGTGCTGCTGAGGAGCAGCACTTTTTATGCTTTCCAGTGGGATACACATTTGCATGCTTCATCCTCTGACCCCACATCCTAGGGATGACATGCCCCCCAGAACACAAAAGGAGATAAATGTGGAAAAAGTTATTATATGAGATTTGGGTTTTTTTATCCCCTTGTGTCAAGTTAAAAGAGGTTCTAGGTGAGAAGAAGCCAGCTGCAGCTGCCAGGATAAAAAGGCAGCTATTTGAACCTAATTTGATATTTTAATTCCCGCAGCCTAAAAAGCCTTCAGTTAACTAAAGGCCAAGTGATACTCAGCAGAAGAAAATTAAAAAAAAAACCCCAACTGTACAGAAAGAAGGATGCTTTTTAGCCCCTCTAAAGTGAAATGCTGTGAACCATACAATTCCAATTTCAAACTCCCACTTAAGTATTCATGTGGACATCCTTTGCACTGCAGTGGGAGTAAAGGCGCTCCCAAAGTCACAGTAATATAGCTCTTCCTTATGGCAATATACTTCAAAGGAATAGGTTTACACATCTACTTACAGGTGCTTAGGATTGATTCGAAAATGTGTGAGGCATCGAGGCTCAGCTGACCTCACAGATTAAACATGATATGTAATTTCTACAGTAACTTGCAAAACCTTCCCAGGGATGTTCTCCTCCCCATAAATCTTTGGTTTAGTTAAACAGTGAACAGGAACTTCTGGCAGTTTGCAAGTGGCTCTATAAAAAGTATTTGATCATTAGAGGACTCACACACTCTGCAAAGTATGTCACAAAAATAAGAAATAACAAGCATCGGAGCAACAGCCAGCACTGCAAAAGAGGAATTAAAAAAAAACTAATGTGGAAACCTTAACTGGGGAAACTTTTTTTTTTTTTTTTTTTAATTTTATGCAATAGTATCAATAAAAAAATATATTTGTGATCTAGCAGACTGAGGTTGTGAAAGACGGAGAGAATAGGAAAGAAAGGTTAAGAATCAGCACTGTTGGAGTGATGTATGGCATTATTTCACACAGACGAGTACAATGTAAAATGTTAATTTAGTCTTTTTAAAAATACTCCAAATATTTCCATTAATTAAAGGGGAGTTAGTCTTCAGTATGAAAAGTATTACACTGTAGTATTAATAGTTCTCTTGGATCACAGTTTTGAGCAGATGAAGGAGAAGCAGGTAACTGAGAACAGTCAGGAGGAATTCACTGAAGTTAAAACATGCCTGACCAACCTCACTGCCTTCTATGGCAAAATAAATAGATTTGTGGATGCACAAAAATGTGTCTCTCCCTTTTAAGTACAGTATCACCAGTACAGAGAACATACATAGAAATAGTATGCAACTTCTAATTGCTGGTTGTGATATACCTTCAAATTTCAGCATTTGTGTGACACTGTAGCAAAAAGCCCAGTTTCATGGCACAGCAGTGTAGCACAAAACACGCAAAAATCTTGAATGTAAGTCAGCAGTATGATGCTATTGCACAAAAGTACATTTCACTCTGAAACACAAAATCCTGTTTCTACCTTTCCTTTCATGAGCACTAGTATTGAGGAACTCTGATAATATATAAAATTAAACAGCACAAAGCAAGATTCCAGTCCTCCTAGTAAATCTTTTGATGAGGTTAGAGTCAACATACTTCACCATGTAACTATTAGTGACCCCAAACTGCAGTGGCTCTAATGTTCCTTTCCACCAGAACTGAAAGAGCTCTCCAGGATTGCTTTATCCTTCACAAAATGTCCTCCTCTGTAGGAAGCCATACTTTTGTCTCTTCTGACCCTACCATAGGAAAGACACAGAGTGAATAACTAGCTGGTGTTACTACCAATTGCACATTTTGTTCTTTACTGTCACCATAGTAATACCAGAATGCCAACAAAAATCAATGACAAAAAGAAGCTTATGGATAAAGAGCAGCTCTGAAGAACTATGGACACATCAGATGTACCCTCTGCTGAAGGCAGAACCTCCATTTCCCTGGCCTGTGAAAAATTTTGGTTGTTACCTCATCACTCTTCAAAATGCAATTTTGGATTGCATGAGACATATTTTTAAATTATTTCTAGCCTTCAAGGACCATCACTTCATCCTAGACAAGATATGAGTCATACATACAAGCCATTCGTATTAGCCATTTCTAGGCTTGGCTATTCTGATTTACTAGGTCTGAAATTGAATGTGAAGATACTATATTGCTCTTTGAGAATTAGAAAAGCATTCAACCACAGATTGGCTTATATAATATTATTTTAAACAGAGAGTAATTATGGTAGTAATAGGATGGAATCACCAAGAAATGCTAATTACATTTCGCTGTGAGGGGGAAGCAAACCATCCATGTGTGCCATTTAAGCCACAAGGTAAACTGAGTTTGCCTTTGCCTTCTACAGAACACTGCAGCGCAGTAGCCCTGACAGAAACACAAATGTTAATTTTACATAAATGTTAATTTATTCATCATAGATGATATTAATTCTTTTTTTAGAGATACATGAGATGACAACACAAATTAGGAAAAATAATTTTTTTTCTGCATTTGTCAAAATTCCTCACAATTACTTGGAGCACATTGCTGACCGTGTAAAGACTAAATATGAAGATTTGCTTTGCTGAAGTAACAAGAGCTGCAACATTTTGAAAATTAAGTAAATAGAAGGTAAAAAAAAAAAAAAATAAAGCCTCGGACCATCACCATGAGAATTTCTGGTGATAAGGAAAATAAAATTTAAGAGAACAAATAACTCTGATTTCCCGTCACTATTAATGAAATTTCATTTACCTTTTCCATTTAGCTGCTATCAGTCTTCATAGATCAAATTTAATTTTGCACAGTTATACATTATTTTTCAGTTGTATCAATAAATTAACCTCATGGCTTGTAAAGCCAGATGGGACCACTATGATCATCTAATCTGACCTCATAAACCAAAGAACATTTTTCTTGATTAAGTACAAGCGAATGTGTGTGCACACACGTACTTGAATATACACATATTTTTTAAATTGAATATCTACAATTATAACAACTCAAATTCTGATTTAAACCCACATCTGCGAAATCAACTGGATTATGGATTAGACCCTTCTGGTTGACACTTCCAAAAAACAGAAATGAATTTTCCTTTTTTTTGGTTGGTTGACTGCCAAACTGGAAAGATGTCCCCTGCTTTTTAGCATCCAATAAGTGTATTTCATTGTGGGAAAAAGATCAGCATTTTAAAACTAAAATTCATCATTATCTTTTACCTACAGCACCTGAATAATTGTTAAAACCAACTAATTACCTGCATACCAGAAAGCACATTTAATTAGCTGCTCATAAACAGAGTATATTTCAAAAGCCCGAAAGCCCTCCGGGGGTATAGGTGCAGAAATTAGATTAACCAAAGTTGTGCCTGAATTTGAGCACTTCTTCCAAAACATACTCTGGAGACCACTCTTATGCATATTAGTTTTTCTCTTCAAAGTACTTTCCCTTCTTCCATGTGTGCATGAATGAAAAAATCTGTCCACCTACAGGGGTACAGGTATTTATGAATGGAGGAACAGTAGGGATTTTGCCTTTTGTAACTGAGGTATACAAGGATGCTTAGCTTTTCTTTTATTTTTTTTTTTTTTTTTAATAGGTTCAGGGTAAAGTTATAGAAATTACATCATCAGGACAGGATATGGAGTGGAAAAATTGTATGAAAGAAGCAGCTTCACTGGGGAGGGACTGAGTCTCAGCCACCAGGTTTCTGGGTTTGCCAGGCAGCTGTGTTTCTGAGCATAAGTCATTCAAAACTCCTCCCCTGTTTTGTTACAATATTAAGACAATAGCATAATAGTGGAAAAACACACAACCCCCCCTCTTACTCTAACGACAATATGACCACTGAGAGACACACACAGAGACACATACACAAACGTACCGTCTCTCACATGCATTCACTAGATCCAATTTTCTCTTCTCTCCAGCTTAAAATGAGCTTCATCCAACTTACTGAAGCAAACAAATGTATGCTGTCCTTCTCTTTTAAAAGAAAGAAGTTATCTGGATTCCCTCCTGATGAAGCAACGTCAATCCTTGTCTACCTTATTCCTTTACTGCAGAAATTGTCAGTTTCAAAATTAATGGTCCTTTGCAGAGAAGAATGCCTATTTGAAAGCACTTAGCTGATAGAGCTGGTGACATTTTTCCAAAGAACCATCTCCATCAGGAAATACTGTTTCACTGAAATTGAAAGTTTTAACTGAACATGTTGATTTTTATAATATTTGACAGAAAAATGTAAATGCCGCAAAAAAAAAAAAAAAAAAAAAAAAAAAAAGGAACATTGAGTTTTCTTTCTTGATTTTGTCCTAATGGTACAATCTTGTTCTATTTCTATTTGCATTTGCTTTAAAACTTGATTTCTAAATAATGCAATATTGTTTTCTATAATTCAATATGATATTCGAATGTGCTCAGATTGTCAGGCTGAACTTTTTTCACATTGCTGAAAGGTTTTTTTAGTAATAGTGGTCTAGATGTTTAGAAATAGATTTCCTTCAAAATTTCTTCTTGCAATTTCTTCCTTAAGTTACAATTTTTAAATTTTATGTAGATTGAAAGGAAGTTAAATACTGGTGTTTCTCTGAAGAGATTTATAAAAAATCAATGTCTAATAACTATATAAGTAGGCAAGTTCATGTAGACAATTTTTTATTTATATAGTATGTTTGTTTTGTTTTCTTTTTTTGTCTCTCAGTACAGGTAGTTCAATGTCTTCTGGAATGCATACAACACAAAAACATTCCACATACAGTGTTCAGGTATGCATTGCCTGCAGTCTACATACATTACAGGTTTTATTGCTTAAAGGAGGAATTCTTAATGAAACTATTTGTATTTGGTTGTAATAAATTATTTAAAGCTATAACACATATATTTGCAGTTGTGTGTACATCTCTGTATACATATTGACTATCATCCCAAGCACTATACATCTACTTGCTAGAGTAAATGTTTCCCTCCCAGTTCATACCTCACATAATGGGTTGTGAATTGTGATGACTTAAGAAAACTTAAGGCAGAGCTCTTGTTGAAAACCTCCCAGTTTGACTCTCTAAGTGATGTTTTAGAAGCTGAAGCCAAATTTCTTTCAGTATTATTGATCTGCTATAGCCAAAGCAGATAC
The DNA here is from genome assembly GCA_024733675.1 of Psilopsiagon aymara. Taxonomy (NCBI): domain Eukaryota; kingdom Metazoa; phylum Chordata; class Aves; order Psittaciformes; family Psittacidae; genus Psilopsiagon; species Psilopsiagon aymara. The sequence goes on from JANRGW010020508.1 coordinate 11,344, forward strand.
ATTTACTGAATCAGAAAGGTAGTTTGTCTCTTGTGATTTATGCATTAATACGTAATTTTATGGTAGTCTTAGGCACTGCTTATATTGCAGTAACAGTGTCAAACAGCCTAATTATAATGTGATTGATTCCCTGGTCAGGAGAGGTGAAAAGTTGTCGAGTAGGCAAGATGATGAATGGATGAAACTTTACCAATTGTCTGGAACTAAATCCCTCAGCAGACTCCTGTTTCATCTTAGGTAGCAAACAGTGATAATGTTTGGAGAAAGCTACATGTTTCACATATGATTTTGCCAAGGTTCAGACACCCATTGATCACGTTGTGGCCCAGTCTCCTGGCTTACTCGGTACAACATAAACACAGCTCTCACTTCCTTTTCTTTGCCTTTGAAACACACACACATATGAAGCCAAACCCTCCCATAATTCAGAGATACTATTTTTCTTCTGCCTTTATTCAGCCAAAATTCATGTGGCTTATCCTTGGAAATGAAATGTCAAAGAAATAAAAAAAAAAAGGAACAATCAGCCTCAACATGTCTCTAACCATGAATTAAGTTTCTTTCTGACACTCCTCAGCTACAGTTGGTGACCATTCACACTCTCCAAACTGAACAGAAATTTAATTTTAAAAGCTTCACTGTTTCTTTTGCAGAAAAGACAAAATATCTCAGGACACAGAAGAAATGTTTGTTAATATACAGTACGGATTAACAATTTATTTTTTATAGTGCTTTGAAGTTATGAAAATCATTGTTAGCCCTCTGGAATTTCTTAGGATAGCATTAGTTATGGTGAAATAGTTTCAGGTAAACAAGGAGTTCCTTATGAGTACTTCCATAGTATTTCCACCACAATTCAACATTAAGTGACTGTAGAATTTTTAGCATCAGCTGAGATATGGTGCATTTCATATTTGCAGTAAGACACAGCCTCCAAAGGAATCTGAAGAAAAGAAAGGCGTGGCATTGTTGTAAGAAAGACTATGGTGAAACTGCAAGGGTTTTCTTGCCTCAGGCTACAATAGCCACTAGTTTAACTCAATGGCCAGAGCACTCCCTGGGGAAACAAGAAGCCTCCTCTACTGCTGGCAGTAACTTTTCTTTTGTTAGCAGCACATGAACAAAATTATTTTTAAAATAACACCACATGTATTAAATATTCCAAGATGACTTATAAAAACAATGTTCCATATGTGCAAATGAGATTTTGGCAAGCACAAAATTATATGCAGAAATTACATTTGGGCATGGAAAAGACTTTTCACTAACCCAGATAGATATTTAATTTCTATGGGATAAATTGCATGCTACCTATTCACTAACATAATTTTCCCACTGATGATTGACATTTAGATATCAAAGAAGAAAAAAGATAGCATAACATTAGATTGCACATCTCTGAGGAGTAAAAGGTATTCATTAGCCTAGGTATTGCAGCAAATGGCATGCTAAAGTCTTGACAAAAATCATGTCAAAAGTCATGTCAATCTTTTTTTTTGCTACTTCAAAAGCACATCTGTCTGTGGATGACAATCACTCATACTGGCACCTGAAATATAACAAATAATACCCACCCTCAAAAAGATGAAAGCCAGAATCAATGTGCAACACACTGTATTTCTGACTGGTATTCAACGACGTACAAATGCAAATAAACAGGGCTTGAGCATTCCCTCAGGGACAGTGTGCCTCTGAGGGGCAGTATGGAAAGAGGGAAACCATAGCAAAATAACTCAGGCTGTTACAGGGAGGTGTGATGCACAAGTACCAGCAAAGCTCTGGGGTAGGGGGCAACTGCCACACATTCCTCCACAGTGTTTCTTTCAGCCAGTTCAGAAATATATCCTGTATATATATCCAGTATACCCTGGCTCCAGAGAGAATCCATGCGAAACCCTGCAGCTGAAAAGAAGATGGTGTCTTTGATTAAACCTCATCAATTTTTGTGCAAGGGCTAAATCAGAGAACTTAAATAAGGAGCAATTTTTTGGGGCTTTAACAAGAATGGAAAAAACTGTAGAATTCTCCCCCGGGACAGAGCCAGGACCAATGTTAAGAAAATAAAAAGGAGCAGCATTGCAGAGTAACTGGACAGAAATTATTTCCTCACACCAGACCATTAAGATGAAATGCACTACATATGGGAACATGTAACCTGCAGTTAGTGTCTAATAACGCTTTCCTCAAAATGAATAATGCCAATAATATAACAATAGAAAATAATAAAGGAAAGGAGGAAGATTTGCATTATCTGTGTTCATTAACCCAAACTATAACACTTTCCTTAAATATTAAATACTATTCTATGATTAGAAATACAATGTGAAAGACTAAAAGAAATATACTATATGGTGGATTTTTTTAAAAAGATTTTTTTCTTAAGAGACAATGGGAAAAGCAACTCAACTACTTTAATCCTGTAATCTCTCTGGTAGCAATCAGCTTGGGGTACATTTCAGTTTGTTCACTTGTCATCTACATTAAGGGTCCTTCAATGAGCTTTTCTTTTAAAGTAAATACAGAATGACACATTTATAATTAGATCACCCTGACCATTCCTTTTTTGGCTTGAAGGATATGAGATGTGGACATGCCATGCAGCCCCTCTCCTGATCAGTGTGCTAAGGAGTTTGTACTTTCACTGTTGATTAGTGAATTGTAAAACAACCAACAAAATATACTATGGATGCTGCTGGTTCAGATATTGTGGCCTCAGTTATTCCCTTCATGCAGGGTCAGAAATATAAGAAATGTTTTGAAACACACTGAAAAGTACAAAGAATCCAAACTAATCCTGAATTTCAAGCAGAAATTATTCAATCATTTTATTTTTTTATTTATTGTATTTAAGTACAGTATAAGACCCTATGAAGACAGCAGCAGGCAAAACTCCCATCTCTGTTGCGCTAAGAGCAGTAAGTATATATTAAGACCATAAGGAATACAGTATAGTATTATATGTTAGTGTTTATAATTCCCCTTGACATTCAAACGCTTCTTAACATTCATGGCCATTCAAACTGTTCATAACATTATTTCTTACTAAGTGATAAAATGAGATTTTTTTGTTTGCTCTCTCTCTAGTTTAGGTTTGGTTTTAATCATTCATGGTTTTGGTAACGACGAGCAAATTTCTCAATAGATGCACCATATAATTTTCATTGATAATCTAGGAATAGACTAATGATGCTGAATTTTCATCAGCTTTTCAAAATAAGAACTGTGTTCCAACAGGAGGATTGATGCTTGCCTGCTTTATTCCTTAATATATAGAACAAAAAAACTTCCATTTTTAATGATACAGATCAAAAATCAGAGACAACTGCCCCATTTATGTTCCTTGGTTGTATTCACTGATCAGGAAAAAATACAAGAATAAATCAGTACCTCAACTGTTCATCAATAACTTTACTAAGTCAACTTTGAAGATTTAGAGAATCAGCAATGTTCTTTAGCCTTCTGATTTTTACTGGGACTATTCAGCACTAACAAAGACATTCTGGGATCCCCAACTTTCACACTTCCATCAAGACTATAATGAAAAACCATCCAACATTTGCTACTGTTCCAATCTCCCTCACTATACAATGCAAAGAGTTGACAATTTCACACCTTTTTCTTCACAAAGTAATCTACCCCAATCTGCTATAGTCAACAAAATATTCCTTGCCTGTTTTTCTATTGCTCTGAAGTCTACACTTCATAATTTTTTTTATAGTAATTGGTTTACTTTTCCAAATCCTCACCCAGTATCAACTAGCATTTTAACATCTATGCTCCATTTATAATCAAGCTTACTATTTACCATGTCTCATTCATCAAATCTCTTTTCAAATAAAAATACCATTACAAATCCTAATCCTAATCCTTCAGTTCTCGTATCTGTGGCTGCTCCGACAGTGCTAAATAAAACATGGCCAGTGACTGACCTATAGTCTTGAGGCCCTCTCTACTCTACAGTGTGTACTTGACCATGGGTCTCCTCAGGGCCCTTGCATTACTCTGTGACCATAAGGCTTAATTATTTAATGTTTGCAGGGAGCTGTTCAAAATGTCTGAAATAAGGGCTGTGCTGTAGCTCACCACAGAAATATTTCCATCCCATGAAAACCGTGTATGCTGATTTCCCTAAAGTACACTATGACAACATATAAAAGGTATTTGATGCCATAAAGCCTTCAGGAAAAGTGCTGGAAAGAAAGCAAAATCTGGTTCAGTCTTGTTACCTACAAGTAGCAGACCTAGGAGTGGGATGTTCCTTGAGCCATAGTCAGAGATGGCAAAATATGCTCTTTGCAATGGGCCAGAACTATGCTCTGGATCATGTTAGTGACCTCAACAGTCAGTAATCCACCAGCTAAGACTGCTTTCTGACAATGTCTTATTTAGCAGTTTAAAAACCATTTACCTGGCAATACAGGCAAACATATTTGTTCCCTGTGTGGTAAAGGCAGTTATAAAATTAGATAATTTATAGGACAAGTAAACTCATCTCGAAATATGTAATCCTTCAGACAACTAAACACCAAAGATGGAATTGAAAAGTTTACTTTCAGCATGGGAGTCAACTCAGATTAAGATAGCCAAAAGTAAGTGCTTATCTGTGACCTACACATTGATGCAGTCAACAAGGCTAAGGGAGTCAAAAGAGCTATTGCACTTATACAAGGTAGATGCCTACACTAAGTTCAGCTAATACAAGTGGCTGTAGCAGGAATGCAAACAATCTCGCATGTAGGCATGTCTAGGGTCTAAACTATAGCTTAGACTGCTTACTCACTGATATTTAGTGCTGTCTGAGATGCCCTTGTATAATTTGTTTGGCCTTATGCAGTCACTGCAGAAAGATACACACCTGTATGTCTTGTGTCATACCTGACAATTAATGTGCAAGTATCAAGTGCAATTTCAAAAGGGATCAGACACCAATGGGTAGGCAGAGGAATCAAGGTTGAGCTGTCTGGACTCTATTGAGCTGTATGGACTCTATCAGTGAGGGAGACACCTTCAGAAGGCAGTTTAGTACTTCTTGTGATAATAGAGACACAATGAGCACCTAGATGAGATGTTTAATATTTGATAGGAGTAGGATGACATAAGTCCCAAAATAAGGAGCCTACTTAACCTACGTAAACTACTTATGTTACCTTCATTCCATGCATCTTTCTATGAGGGGTGCAGGACCTGCCAAAAGATATGGTGACTATATCAATTAAGAGCTGAAAATATCTGACAAAATGATGCGGTGTGAAATCCAGTCTAATGCCACTGAAGTTAAAGATACTCTAATGACTATTTCAACAGTGTAAGAGCTTTAGCTGAAATTTCTTGGTTGGCATCAGTTCTCTCTCACACAAACTAGGCATTGGAAATGATTACACCATTACAATATATATAATATGGCATACAATGTGTGGGACTCTGAAAACGCTGCTGTTGAATCACTGTTCACAAGTCAAATCAACAATGATTCTTAATCTTCATTATGCTGTTAAATTAACTCCCCAAAAAGTAAATTTTACCACAATGAGATATCTTCTTTCTAATTAGCAAGAAGAGACACTAAATTGTTCACCTGCCTTCTGTAGTCTTGATTTTCTTGGGCACTACAAGTACAAAGCTCTTCAGAAGAAAAATATTTTTCGTCATGGACCTAAATATGGATTTGGAAGCTTAATTTTAGATATTTAGCTTTACAGTAAGAAGACTAGTAATTATAGTTGGAAGATTACTAAATTAAAAAGTACAAAGCATGACTACATATAGTCCAGAGAAAGCCAGATGAGGAAGGCTGTAAGGAATACAACATAACACTATTACATGAAAGAAAAAAAATGCAATCAGGGAAGACAAGATAAAGAATTAAAAATTTGTAGAAATTTTTAAGAAGAAGAAAGGAAGACTGTAGAGATACTCAAAGAGAGGAGTGAAATGGTCAAATCACAAGCTACAACAATAGACCTAACATCTACACTTGCTGTCTATTAGAGTTGTTTGAGTTGGGTAGAACTGGGAGCAGATGCAAAGAGAAAATTTTGGAGAGTCAGTAAATCTTATGCAGAGCTTTTATATGAAAAGGAACAAAAGAAAAGAAATAAAAATGACATCCCAGTTGATAGGCAAGATGTTTTCATCAGCAATATGCATTAGGTACATGTATCCACTCTCTAGAAGTTACAGACCAACATCCAAGAAAAGAAAAGTTCAATACATTTGGAATTCTGGTGTTCAATTTGTAACTCAACTCTGAGATACAGTTTACGTAAATTAAATATGAAGACTGAGTCACAAGTTTTTCAGAAAATATTGAGGGGCCATGCCTTTTAAAAAGTGTATAAAATAGTTCAAGTGAAAACTAAGGCCATACAAACTGTCTTCAGGACACTGTTTATACCAGGCGAAGCTCTGAGATAATAGATCTGGCAGATTGTTCCAAACCAAAACAGTGATTGACACTAAAATACAAGATTCGGAAAACTGATAATGAAAGACTACAATGACAATGTTGGACATGCAAAAAAAAAAAAAAAAAAAAAAAAAAATGGCAGTTTTTCCCCTTCAGTGTCTTATTGCTAGTAAAAACAGTAACGAATTTCAAAAAATTAATTAATGAATTAATGGAACTGCCGATGAGAAAACAATGGTCTTGATTTTACCTTCATAACATTTAATATGAGATCTGAACATCTCATACAGGTACAGATTCATTGATTTCAATTAATTTAACCATCTGAGTAACTATAAATCAGAGAATAGAATCAGGACTCAATGAGTATGAGCATTGCAAGGAGACAGAAAAACTCTCAGGATTAGTTGTTGGGGAAAAACAGCTTTCAATTTAGGGAATATTTTATACCTGTTCGTGGAAAGCACTAAGCAGTCAGTGTAAGATTTGCATGGATTTTTATAAGCCCATGTACCAGAAACAACGCCTTAATTGAGCTAATTTAACAATGTTCTGTCTGAACAATGTACGGATTTAGTTATAATTTGATTCCTGGCCTAGTGATCCTCTTTATATAGTTCTGTAAGTGTACTAGAATGTGGATTGCACACAAATATGTAATAAAATGTTTTATTAACTAATAAAACAGTGATCATCAGTCAGTTCATGAGAAATGGTGCAGATTTTCAAGATAAATGGCTAGTTTTTCTAGTGGGCATTCTTGCACAAATGTTACACAGTCTGCTGTTTTGCAGCAGCCCCATCTTATTTAATAATGAGAGAAGAGTGACATTGTATAGGACAGGAGCTTGCTATTTATCACTACCTGTGGAAGAAAATATGATTGCAGGGGATTTCTGTCAAAGTCAAAAGGAGAGCTGAAATTGTTTGCCCTTTTTTTGTTTCTTTTTGTTTTTTTTTTTGGTTTTGGTTTCATTTTTGGTTTTTACCGGGCTCTATGTACACAACAAAATATTCTATTAACAAAAAAAAAATTTTTAAATATTACTCTTTCTTTAGTAGACCTTTCTTCAATAAAATGCTGCTTTGAAGCACTGAATCCATATTCCTATCCATTCAAAAGTCATTAAAATCCCATTAATTTTGTTTAAAAACTTAATTAAAACCTACTCTTGCACACAGTAGAGAAGATACTGTTTATGAGTAATCCCACAGAAATCTTGTTCTTAGGGTGAATAAAGTTACTCAGCTGATGTTTACAGGATTAAAACTAGTGCATACCCAGCAGATGCATTCTGGCCTTCCTTATATCACTGTAACTCGTCTCCTGTTGTCTTTGGGATTAATCCAAGTTAAACTAGATGATATTGCTGTCCAAGTATTCCCAATTTACTTCTGCGTGGTGGACAACAGAATGGTGCCCTGAGACCACCATAGTCTCTGCAGATTTGAGAGTAGTTCTTGTCCTTTCTGTTGGGAAAACTAAGCAAAATTTCTGAACAACCACTTTCTTGTGACACACTTACAGGCAGAAACACTTCCCTTTTTTTCTTTTAGTAGGCTTCATTTTGTATTTAGCAAACAGCGGAATTTTACTGTAGAGTAGTCTAACCTGACTTTTGCTATTTCCCAGTCTCTTAGGATCATTATTTTCCTGCACTGTTTTCTAAAATCTCAGTTCAGCAAACAGGTTTTTGACTCCAGATTTTCATTTGGGCTCATCTTTCAAACACTTATTTTCCTTGCTGGCATATGTTTGCCCATCATCAGAATCTGCACGATTTTACATTTATAAAGAAAAGTTAAGCAATTCAACCAAACCCATAAACTTTTTTTCTAGGGACCAAAGTGGCAGCTTTCTCATTACATATCAATTTACAGCTTAAAATCAGGAACAGATCAATGCAAGCCATCTGCACCTTGCAAGTTTTAACATATCTTCCTTTCGTCACTCTTAGTAAAGCAGAGGAAGTTATGCAGAGCATGTGGTCTGCTTTCACAAATAATTTCTATGGAAAACAGCAGTCAGACAGTAATACAGGCCCAAGGTGACCTCATTACTGAAATTTGTTCTAGTTGTCATTAGACATATCACACTGTGTCACTCAAATCAGGAAAGGAATAAGAGATACTGACACGCAGCACCAGTGATTAGAGATGAAAAATACTGTTATGCCATAAGAATCCCTTGGTGGAAAAGAAATATGTATAGTGTTTAAGATTCATTTGCTCCCCCCCCAATCTGTCACTACTGCTTTTATGGCTTTATTCTTTTTTTCACTTGTTAATTCTCCTCCACAAGGGACAACACCTTTTCCTGAAGAATATTTCAGGGGCCAATGCTTACTGGACAGCTACCTTGCATAAAATATTGATGAATTTTTGATAGTGAAGCCCTCATGTTGTGTAAAGATACTGCAGTTGCAGGAGGCCAACATGGACTATTGCTTTTTTTGTGTTTATCAGCGACTTGTCACAGCCTAACGGTAGACATGGCTTCATTCTTCAGAGTCGAAAATTATGATTAGATCAGGTCAAGTTTTGGCCTTCTCTTTAAGTCCATAAGCTGCAAAGAATGATAAGAGTCATTCAGAAGATGGCATGCTCCTCTACAGAAGCAAAGCATGGTTGGCAAAGACCCTAGTGACAGGAATAAAAGTGTTCAGCCAACTGTCAGTTCCTATTCCCAGTTTCTTCCATCTTGGTAACCAAAGATCTAGTCAGTCCAGCCTTTGGAACTTCCTGCCCAAAGGATGAATTTCCACCCAAATCTACATTTAATTATTTTCCATTATGCTACCCATATATGTCCTAAAAATTTCCATTTATATCTTAATTTCTTTCCAACACACTTTGCACTTTGCTAACTTTCTGGTGAAGCAGGACTGTGCGAATCTGAGTTACCTATCGCCTTATAATGATTAAAGCATTTTCTTCTTCTCTCTTGAAAGTATTTTAGTTCTTTTTGTCATTCACACATCTGTCCCAGTTGCATGTTTTCTTGAACAAATGTATTTACGGTTAATCCTTTCTCTTCGAAGTCACTTTTTTATCACTGCCTTCAGAAGGACCACTATTTGATTTTCAGTCAAATCTAAATATAATCTTTCTTAAGCTTTTAATATTTTGGAAAATTTCCCCTTTTACTAGAATTCTTTTCAGTGCCAGCAGAATGTGAAAATATGTATATTCTATTCAACTACAATGTTTAGAGGTTATTTTTTACTCGAGATTTACAGTTTTTATCCATATATTTTCAGATTGGCACCTACTACATTTATTAGCTCTACCTGGAATAGTGGCAGTCCTATTCTACTATTAACTTTACCAATAAAAAAAATAGGACAATCTAAAAAAGATAAGTCCAGCCCGTGACAGCTCATCATACATTATAAACCAGCCTCAGAACATCTGTGGGTAAATTGTCTCTTGTGAACTGTTCTACAGCCGTTAGGGTTCATGTTGTTCCCTTATAAGCTAGAAATAGGATTTTTTATTACCTCTGGCCATAATTTAAATTACATGAGCCCAAATCCACACTGTAGATTAGTGTACTGCCATGCAGGTCGGTTTTTATTTTGGCATACTACAATGCAGCTCACACATGAACTCTATTATCAGTAGACACGTGATGGGAAAAGAAAGGATAAACACACACAGTATTAAAAGTGCTAGAATAAAACCTTAGGTCTATAAAGAATTATTACTGCACTTGCACCTATTCTCATAGGTTACATTCTTGGCAGCTTTACATCACTAAAGTGAATGGTTCAAGCACTTTGCTCGTACTCATCAAACACTCTAAAGGTCAGTGCTCTCACCCTTTCACTAAACATCACCAAAACCAGCCACATAGCAGTTCTAGGGGCTCTTGCTTTATTTATTAAATAAAATTTGTTCTAAAAGGTTTTTTCCAGGCAAAATATTAAACCAGACATTTCTAACAATGTTTAAAAGATGGAATTTGAGTAATCTGTGCAAATAAAAAATCTATTCCACTTCAATATAAAAAAAAAAACCAAAACACAAAACTTTCAAAAATTTAAAATGTATCACACCAGGACTAAGAATTGGTTTTCTCTTCACAAAATATGTCAAACACTACTCCTCCTCTCTACATGTATTTCTTTATCTAGAAAAAGGGGTAATTTAAGAAATATAGAGAGATCACAACAGAAATTAAAAAAAAAAAAATACCCTCTAACATGCAGTTTGCTGAGACAAAAAATAAAAGCATTTCATAAATACCAAAAATAAACTGAAGCTGTCCTTGCATAGATTTAACAAGAAATCTGTCCTTTCCCAGGCAATTGCAAGCAGAAAAAATTGACACATGTATATATAACAGAGGAAATAGATTATGTTACAATCTGAATTCTTCCTTAACAAATGATATTCATTACGTTCTTCTGTGAAGTCTTACACTTTGATATACCTTCTAGCAAGCTGAAATTTATAAATTGCCAGGACACAAAAGGAACGTGAATGTTACCCTAAGCCTGTTCCAGCAACTTGCTTTAGAAAGTCATAAACATTATGGGCAATTAACAACCTAATGGAATGCTGAGAATGAAGGTCTTGCTTCTCTGTGCACTTCTGGGTTTGCATTTAATTGGTGAAAAATTTCCAGGGCTATAAGCAGAACACCACATCTAAGCAACATTCAAAATTTACTTCTGGCTTTTCATCTCAAATAAAAATAATAATTATCATTAGCTTTCCAATTAATTTTCATAAGCTATCTTGGCTTGAATAGAGTTCCTTAAACCCAAGACTTGGATTAAGGATTTTTCTCTTTGAATTCATTCAGTTTGCCATTGCAGGAAACTATCTCTAAATGAATAATTATTCCTTCATTTTGATTGTAGGACAAAATGTGTTAGATAATCATACCAAGGAGCTGTGGCAGTTAAAATATGGATCTGAATTCAGAAGCTCTCAGGAATCTCATTGCCTTCTCTGCCTCACAACCACATAACCTTGAGCTAACAGCTCAGTATCTCTACCTATAATGTTGAATAACACCCATTCTCATCATTAGTCTCTTGACACCACAAGCTCAAGAAAAGGGTTGGTGGCATCAAGCCTGGATTTACATAGTGCCTTGGACAGCCCAGCATACTACTAATTGATTTTTTCAATTTTTCTTACTCATCCTTATTATGAATATTGAATTATTAAAAACAGTCTGTGAGAAATATTTTCCACAGACTTTTAATAGCATATAAAGCATCTTACAAAATCCTTCAAGATGTGTGGCCTACCGCACAGAACAGCTCTGATTACTTTGGGGACTGAATAAATAGGAATACAGCTCCAAACAACTAAATGAATTGTTCCAAAGTTTGAAAATAAAAACAGACCATTTTCCATGAATTTTATTTTGTGGTGTCGTGTCATCCCTCCCTCCCCCCCAAAGCATAACATAACTAGCTATTCTAGATGTGAGCTTTGCCAATACTTGTTTATAAAGTTCGAGGCCTTGCTCCAGCAATTAAAACCTTTGGGAGTGTATGCAAACCAGAACATTTGCATTTGGCCTTGAGCAATATACCTTCTGCACGACAGTGTGCTCCCCACAGTTTTGAACATGCTGACAGACTAAACTAACCAACCCTCCAGAGGACCAATGACTAGAACCTGCAATAATCCAACGGGAAGAATTACAGGCTGTATAAAAGGTAGCATAGTAAACCAGCACAAATTTTATTGATGATCTGAGGCGACCATTACCATAAAGGTGGAAAGGTTTTACCAAGGATGCCAGCCGGATAAAGGTAGAATAATAAACACAGAGGGAAGACTCATTATTTTGGAGCTGATGAATATGATTTCTGTGGTTGACCTTTCAGGGCCGGATTCGGATCTCAAGGGAATAGGCCTCTGCTGTCAAACGCAGGGGCTCATGCAGATCTAATCATAAACATGCCTGCATGACCTGTCTGGCCAACTGTACTTCATAATCTTTTGAAAACTGTATTTCATAATCTTTTGAAATTAAAATACAATTAAAAGTCTTCAGAAATTATTCAGTTCTAAGGAAAGTATCTTGTTTCACCCTGTACAGAATCATCAAAAGGGTTTTCATTTAAAACAAATATAAAATAGGCAAAACCATGAATCTAAAGTTATTCTGACTTTTCACTTACATGTTCTTTTTTGCAATCTGTGGATCTCAGATTGGTAAACCCTACTCCTTGATAAGATTTATTTTATTTCTGAAAAATCAACCACGTATCATATACCTCTTTTCACAGCATTCTCAATATAAGACTTGAGCGGTCACAAGTGTTGGGGGCTGTGCCAGGTCTTATTGTCATATCTGTGTTACCTATTCCCTGGGGATAGAATTAATTTCTATGCAAACCATTCATTTTCCTTATGAATTATAAACAATTTATATTATCTATACTGAAGTGAAATAAAACAATTTCTAATTGAACCAGAACCAAGCCCTAAAAGCTATGGTAATTTTTTTTTCACTGAAAATTTAAATAAAGTTTTGTTAATTTCTTTTATATTCTAAAAATTCATGTGGTTGGATTACACACTAGGAAACAGGTGTCAAAAGCACAACACGAATCAAGACCAATGTGATTTTAATCCTTGAGCATAAAACATGACAAACGCTGTTTTAAAAAAACCCAATACGGTTATTAAGAGTTACTAGAAAACGTAAAAGAAATCTCCTTTGCATGTGAACTACAGCTGCAATAGTCAAACTCAGAAATCTGGGTAAGTTTGAAGGAAAATATACAATATGCAAACAAGCCATAGCTTCTTTTGTGATCTGACACGCACTAATAGCTAACAAACGAGAAGTTCTTTCAAATGAGCTGGTCCTGCACAGCTGAATTACGATAGGCAAATGGGATAGGAATGAATTACAGAGCAATGCTCCCTGTCACAATATGCCTTTGCAAAAGCTACTTCCCTTCAGAACTTATCGGCACCTGCCAAAGCCACAGGGATTACCCTTCCCCTCTAGCAGCATATAACAGGAGAGGAAATTTTGTTTCCTGACCAAGAAACCAGAAACTGAAAAATGCACTAACAAGTGAAGTAAGAAAGCTAAGCCAAAATTCTTTCAGAAAATGATAGATTTATCCATGCCCAAACCTGACTCCTCAATGACATTCCACTTCCACATTGCAGCATTAGAACTGTACACAGAGCGCTCCGCAAAATGGCAGACAGATCTGCGTCTAAGAGGGTATGTTTGATTTGCTTAAGAAAAAGCAATGATTTGCTTAAAAAAAAGAAATCCAGAGAGAAATTTGACCCAGCAGTTATACCCTGTCCTGCTGCTAAAAAAATGTCAAAGTATATGTAATCTGACCTCAGAAAGTCAATAGCCAAAGTGTGGAAGGAAGCCCTGTGCCATGGGGACAGCAGGCTGGCAGCAGGCTGCTGCATATTTTACCTGGAACTACAGCCTTGAGTTGAACTTCAAAATGCACTGAGGTAGCCTAGGACATTTGCCCAGTGAGTCTCTCTGATTTTGTGGTCAAGAAATAGAGAACCTGGATCCCTTTGGCAAGAATAATAGAGGGAACCTCCACCTGATTTTCCAGTTCCCTCTACCCTCCTCTGCATTCCTGCCTTCTGAAGGTCCTCAACAGTCTAAAACCAGTTCAGCCAAATTCAGTGCTCTCCCTGTTCTCCAAACGTGGTTGTCACTTCCAGTGTCTAGACAGGGCACTCCTTTTACCATCTCTCCTTTTGCCAGTTCTTTCAACCTGCTAACCAATAAAAAACTCAGGCACAGAAAAGATTTTTGAAATGTGCGATGGCAAAAAGAAAAACTCCAACAAAACAGTACAGAAGGGGCAGAACATGGGCAGCATAAGGACAAACAGGTACACAAAGAAAGAGAGCCCAGACATTCAGGAATTGATAGGTCTTCGGTCTTTCATGTATAATTCAATGTCCCCTCTATATGACTATGTGAAGGTAGAGATTTAGTACTTTATAGGTTTTTTGAGCAAAGAAGGTGCACTTTGTTTTCACTGTTGTGATTGATTCTCATAAAAGTTAAGTAGCCATCTATGAATAACATTTATTTTAAGAGCTCAGGTGCTAGTTGTCTCTCCTATAAAGATGAAGATATAAATTGTGATAATCTAAACTCAAGGTCAGTATTGTTCAACAGAGCAGAAATTCTGTTTTACTACTTCTTTTCGGAGTCCTGGAATAATTACTAAGGTCCCCATTCAAATTCAAGTATTCAAAAGGTAGAAATGCCAGATGAAAATTGCTTATGCAACTCAATTTGGATCTCTTGAACATATCTACTATGAAACCATCTTCAATTATGTGATCACAGACTATGTTTCCATGGCATAGCTGCAGCTCTTTTTGTGTGCAGTGTGGATGATATGCTGAGAAATGGTATTCTGAGAATGAATCAGGTTTATCTAGTGAATGAGGCTTTCATTTTTCTCTGCCTCATTTGTTTCAGGAACTGGAAGGTATATAATGAACCAGCAAGGGACTACAGAACTAGAAAATAAGATTTAGTGGTTAAGGCAGCTGCCACTGAAGAACTGAATTCCATTTCTGGATCTGCCACAGAGTTCCTACATGATGTTGGACAAATCACTTCACATTTCCCAGAGATGACCATTAATTTGATGTTCCTCATTTTCTGGCCCCTGTACAAGACAATTCAGCTGAGCTACTGAAGACTTACAGCTGCAACTGATGTCGATCAAACCTGTATTTATGTATACATAAAGACTGATTTACTACTTTAGTAACTATAGAAAAAATATTATTTAGAAATTAGCTGATACATTGTCATTTATTTTTTTCTTCCCCTGCCTGTGCTTCTGTTTTTTTCCTGCGAAATAGCAAACCCATGAACAGCCAGGCTATTTATGCAGGTATTTTTCATTACAGTGTGTGAAGCATCCAGGTACGATGGCCATGAGAAGAATGAACCAGCTAATAATTTTGTATTAAGTGCAGATTGTGAAAGATGTGGTGTAAGGAAAGCCCTGGGAACACATACTACATAACGAGGATGGAAAGAGACACAAGCTACCTGCTGATGAAACAGAGTCATGGGAAAAACAGTACCATTTTTAAAAGAATGACAGAGTACTGGCATTCAAAGGGGTGAAATTAAGTTTTGCAGTCAGTCATAGCCCTGGAATTACACGGTTTCTGTGTGGACTTGATTTTGTCCTTTTCATGTAGATTTGGGGTAGTGATGTCTGCTTCTAAGAAGCACTCAAACGTATGTCATAGGTTTTATGTGTAGAAGACTCCAGGCACCTACCATCTCTCCTATTTCTAACCTAGACCACAAACAAAAGGGAGTTTGAATCTAAACCCATGTTCCATACAGATGTAGAAGAGGTTGATTCCGATAAGGGATCCCCTTGGATATGGGAATAAACATCCAGACTGATGTGGATTGGAATGAACATCCAGATACATGTAGCTCCACTCTCAAGAAAGTCCAAATCCAAATTTGTCCTCAGAAATACACCTACCTCACCTAGGTCAACAAAATCTAATTGTTGCTACAGTGAGAAAATACCTACTTGGTATCTTGATAGGACCCCATTTTCTCAGTCATTTACTCAGGAAGAGCATGTTTGAGCAGCCAGTGCCTGAGGCCACCAGTGGACATCCACTTCTCAGAGGATGTTAAACCTTATCTGGTCCATGAGATGGGCTGAGAACACTGAGGTCTGCCTTGGAGCTTGGCTTTTACCTCACTACTTATCCAAGCTGGGCAACTCCACCAGCGTCTGCCAAATCCAGGAAAGAATATGTGGCAGGGTGAACCTGAGATATGACCTGCACTGAGGTTTGCTCACCTGTACTTACACAAAAAACAGTGGGGAGCATTGCTCTTTCCAATTGATAAAAACAAATTCAGCTGGAGGGAGAAAGCAACTGGGGATACTTTGGCAGTTCAATAAAGCTTGGAGTTATGATAAGGAAATCACAGTGTAGGGAAGTCCTATCCTGTCACTAACTTCCCTATTATACAAAAGCCATGAAAGAAATGAATATTGTGACAGGGTCATGACTTTGCTTATAAGACCTGCATATTAAGTTGTGGGAAAGAATATTGCTGAACGCCTTGGTTTACTTTCACCCTAGTTTGCAGCCTTCTATTTTCTGATACCTGTTATAGCTAACACTCGCTTTGCCAAAACATATTACAGGCCACGCAGAAGATCTTATATCAGCAAATAGTGGAATCAAGTTAAAATGCAAGTTTCCCATAATGAACCGAGACAGCCCATTTCAGCAGTAAGTTCAGGTGCTACACTGGGAGAGAAGATAGGCTTTAAGGTATGTTTTAAATTTGATTGCTTGTGAGAAAGCAAATACATAACTTCAAAATTTCAGTACAACATGCCTGCTTTCTAAAGCTTAAAGCAGTTTCATTCATGAGGTTTGTAATTGTCAAAGTATTTTCACTAGATCTGCATGCAAATTATGAAATACAAAACCAGTTTAGTACAGCAAAGAAAATTATTTCAATCACTAAGGGAAAAAAAAGTAACTTCTACTTGGAGTATGAGAAGAAAAACAAGAGAAAAAACTATCATCCCTTGATGAATTCCAGTGTTTGGCCTAGAGAAGATTAGCCAAGAGGAAAAAATATTTAAGAATTTATTAATAAAAGTTACCAATGCTAAATCTACATACTGAAAAATTAAGCATTCCTAATCTTCATTCGAAGATTTCCTGATTGATCAGAATAAAAATTTTAACTTGGACTTTAGGACCCAGTAGGGGTGAAACCTGATCATTCCAAACTCCAGATGGAATAAATTGTCACAGACTAATTTGGGTTGTTTCAGCTGTAGTAGTTTATGTTATGTGAAGATTCAGCCTTTATTAATTGCCTCTGTATAGTAGTTTATGTTTGCACTCATTTTGGAACACAAAACAAATGATGTATGTTAAATAAACAATGACTAACCATGGATATGATACTCCTAGATTATCAGGAAGACATTAAATAAAGCAGTTCCATATTGAGGGAAAAGAAAAAGAGTTTAATGAATCTGTATTCTGCTACTTTTGTCCAATCCAATGAATTCCTTTTATGTTCGTGTCTCAATTAAAACAGCATTCTAATACTGAGGTTGTATGATAACAAACTAAGTTGAACAGTTCAACAGTCAACTAAAATCCTTCAACTAAATATGTATCTCAGCAAACAATATATATATCTCATCTGGTATCCTATTAATATTAGGGAGAAAATACAATTCCCACTTTGAAAGTAGCTTGTCTTTCCTTTCTCATGTACATTCACATACATACACAACTTTGAGCAAATAAAAAACAGGGTAAGAGAACTGAAAAATTACTAGGCACTGTCTTAGAGACCTAGTGAGATATTTTGGAAACATTAAAATGTTCAATAGGTTAATTCCTAAGGCAACACCACAGTTAATACTATTTTGAATACAATTAAATATTTAAAAAGGCCTCCTCACTCAAATTCATATGAGTATCAGGAAATAAGAAGTACAGGGGGCTATTTTTGTTAATTTGGCTGGTCACTCTGCATGCAATAAATGATCCATGAAAAAGAGGTATAATTCTTTCCAAGATTAAGCCTAGCTATGTAACTGACAAAGTCAGATCCAGATAAATAGATTTCTTTGGTTTTATTGCATAAGCACCAGGAAACTTTTTTCATCCAAAACTTGTTGTCTGGGTCAGAACAAAACAATTTTATGCTCCTGGATAGAGTTTAGTTATAAACGTCTAATACCTACTTTTTTTTTCTATCACTAGACCAAAATAACTCACTTATTTAAATCCTTGTTTTGTTTTCTGTTACCTGTTTCTGACTAGAGTCTCCATCACACGTTATGATTACATTTTGGTAATTGTTGTAGGTATGTAGCAAAAGAAGATATTTATTTGCACAATACCATCAGGATTTTTCCTGATAGACTGGATAGAGTAGAAGAGGAATGCTGAAGCTGCTCCCGATGATGTTTAAGGAAACACCTTATAAAACACATGGAACAACAAGAAGATTTTAAGAAAATGCTAGGGAGGAAAGGTAAAAGAAAAAAGAGGGTAATCTGAGAAAACTGTACAATTACTTACGGTGGTAAATTCACAGACAGAGCAGCTTTAATGCAGCTGAGCAGTTTTGTATAGACCAATCACAGATGTACAACACTAAAATAGCATGAAAAAACATTGTCTTCTACAACTAAATGCTTTGTTGACCAAGAGTAGCATTTAATGCAGGCAAGACCCTCACCTCCATACTGAATTTGTTTTAAAAGAAGAGAGTATTTCCATACAACTCAGGAGATACACTGTTGTATCGTATTTACGCATTATCCAGCACACCAGAGCCCTGACATCTGTGCACTACTAAAATGAATAACAGCGGCAGAGTCAGAGCTCCCCAGTCTTTGCCTTTGCCATTTCTTTCATCACCACTTTCAACAGCAGCTACTTATTTTTGTGCAGCAAGGAGGGGAAATTGTGTTTCTCCCACAGGTGAGCAGGCTGAAGGTCCTGATATTCACCTCTGACTTCAGTTTTACCACCATCAGGACAGAGAGTCAGAGAGCATTTAAGAAACTTCCATTCTAGTCAACAAGGAATGAGGTAGTATTTGCAATATAAGCAAATAAAAAATTTCAACATATGGACACCAGTCTTGAGAAAGCCATACTGTGAACCATCCCTTTAGGCAACTTCTTGACTTGTAAAACCATGCAGAGGTACTCACAGAGAGAGCAAATCATCCCCCCATCTTGGTAAAACAATTAATATTTGTTTTCACCACAGCGATGTCTCAAGGTATGTTTCCTAGAACAATGCTACAATCTGATAAATGTCTGGAGTGCTATACAGAAAGTTCTGATGTGCAAGTGCCCAATCCCCTTAAAACAAGCCGTCATGTAATTTTAGAGGCATGTGAATAGAATCTCTCCTGCACTGAGGAGATTTGACTTTATTTGATAAAATGAGCCATGGGTATTTATCAGCCCACAAGTATGCCTTGGCTCCCAGTGGAAGCAATACACAAAACTGGTAGAAAAGAGCTATCACATATTCAGGCCACAACTCAAAGATGAAAACCAGGGGGAGAGGAGCAACCTACACTTCTTTGAAGTCTACACACAGCCTGCACATAACTCTGCTTTCCAGCATCACAGTGAAGACAATTTTTTTTTTGTCTCTCCATTTCTTGTTTCTGTTTTGTTGTTAGACACAAAAGCTCTTGAATTGAAGGACTGTCATCATCCCATATACTTGCACCTCTTGGCCCCATCATGGCTGCATCCCTGCTCCAATGGAGATAAAAAGTAGTGTTGTATATTGAGGTGCAGGTCTAGACAGCTTTAGGAGAATCTCACTATGCATGTAGTCCTACAATACAAACAAGCTCAATCATGTCATGCAGGAATTAAGCCTGCATGACAAAGAGAAAATTCAGCTTTTCATATCTTCTATTAGAAGCTGATACTCAGTGCAAAATGACAGCAGATTTTCTTTTATTTTGCATGAAGTTTACATAGGAATATTAAGCAGCAATTCTGAATGTGAAGGCTGTTGTGAATGTGTTGAAATATTTTTAAAAGCTCAATATTACAAAGTGGATTTGCAGGAAGAACTTTTTATTTACTGTTTTCTGATAGTTTTTGTACAGTTTCATCATTAATATGTAAACAAACTGTTTGAAACTAGCATTACACTTTACTGAGATGCTTTAGGCCAAGTTATTTACATGCAATTAAAGAGTTAAAATATTAGGACAAAATAGAAAATCCTAATATAGAACTTTACTATAACTGCAGATTGATTTAATTTGCAGTTTATCCTAAATGCACAATAACTTCTAGAGCAAATTAACACCAAGGTGAGCTGTTTACTTCTCTCTGAAAGGAAACTGAAAATAGATCTCTTCAGATAAGCAGGAGCTGAAGTGGGACTTGAGTGGTATAAGTTAAAGAAAAAGCATAAAATGTTGCAAAAAATAGCAGATAACTGTCCCTGAAGTCAATGCCTCAGGAGGATGCTAACGAAGAGTACATCAATGGAAGTGCCATCTTTCACATGAGGTATGTAAGCTCCTGATCGTTGTGTAGTTGTGAGTGACCCTGGGTGTTTTTTTCTAATACTGGAGACCTTGGCCTCTGAATTTCTGCTGAACCAATTTGCTTTAATTGCATTCTGCACACCTAATTTGTCCTTTAAACTGTTGAACTATTTTGGAGTGCTAACTGTATGTTCCTAAATAAATATTACCCTCCACCGTAGGAATCTTTGGAATTCTCTGCCTACATTTCTGTTTGATTAAGTACATTTCTTCCGTTTTGGGATAAACGGATCTTCTGAAACAAAAGCCATTAAAAATGATAGCTTTTAATTTCAGTAAAAAAAATCTGTGAGACTACCAACTGAATACAAACACACTAGTCACGTATGAGAATATGTGTGCAAGGATTTTTAATTCTGAAATTAGTTTAACATTCTCCTTTTGTATTGTCTGTTTCTTAAAAAGTAAACGGTACCATCTGTATAGACCATCTGAACTGAACTGATCCTGAACAGGAACATGAACAGAATGAACCTACAGATAATCCACAGCACTTTGTCAAGCCTGATGATAGCTAATTTACTTCCAGATAATAAGAACAGGCAATTATTACCAGAAAACTTTAACAAACAGAAATTGAGAAGAAGCATCTTAATTTTGCAAGCAAGGAGTTTGCTCTGTGGTGAAGTTTTCGGCAATCTGAAATGATAAAAGAAGCAAGTCACAGGGGCTGGTTCTGAAACCAGCATCTGTTTTCCCACTGCTGTCAAAACCATTTACCATTATTTAGCGTGAAGTTTGGCTTGCACATTAGCAGAGCCAATGATACAGGGTATCAGTATATGCCTATGAGAATTGTATATGCCGCACAGATATCTCTTGTGTGCCTGCGTGTCCAGTCACACACGTTGCCTTTTCCACATATGCTACCAAGGGCAGCAAATAACAATCAAAGAGTGGAGGATGAAGAATAACTACATTTAAGGGATGGGGCAAGAAACTGAAGAAAAATCATAACACATCAAGTTGTCCTTGAAGATATCTTGGCTTCCCTACTCGCTTGGTCCTCAAAAGCTCCATCCTCACCTCACCTGTTGCCGTATCCTACCTTTGGGCCCTCTCCCCACTAGGGCTGGTGGAATGATGGGAAGTCACTGGTATAACTAGACATCCCAGTTTGCTCCAAGTGCTTAGCTGCTGCTGCAATACCAGCCCATATACTTCCGGAGCTTGTCTCCCCTGCAGGGAAGTCAGAATAAGTTGATTTGCTCCTGTCAAGGACAAGGGTGCCAACGTAAGAAATGTGCTTCAGCTGAGCCCTTGGCAATGAAATCAAGCCTATGGTTCTGTCATGCCCTTTTTGTTGCTTGGATTCATGAGGACTGCTTCTTCTCCCTGCACAACGAAACTGTACCACCATAGGAGGCTTGAACTGTATTTTTAAACAGGCTCCCTGCTGTTCTGTGTCACATTCTTTCTTCTTCTCCTTCCACAGCAATTTCATATATATTACGTTCTAAAACAGAGGGCAAACTCCAAAAAATGAGCATTCTGCGCACAATTTTCCAATGTTTACAGCCAATTTGCTGCATTCTGCTGTGAATTTCATGACATGGAATTCAGAAAGTATTAATATTGCATTTGATCCCTCCTCCTCTTTCCCTTGTACCCACCAACGCCTGTGTACTCACCATGTGTAAAACAAAGGGGAAGTGTCTTCAAATTCCAAAATCTTACTACCTATACATTTTTACAGAAATTAAATTAACCCTTACTTCACAAAAATGCTGACTTCAAAAAAAAAAGAACAATTTTTAGGAGGATTACTGATACTACTACAACTGAAACACCAATTAATGTCTTTAGTCATGTTCAGGGTCTCCATCTAATGCAGAATTTAGATTTATTTATGTTTTATTCTCAATTTTACTTGTCAGTCTGCCTGGTAATGTAAAATAAACGGCACACTAGATTAGCATCTTGGCTTACTCTATTACCATGTATTTTTTTTTAAAGTGAGATGCTCTATAAGAGCATTAATGATAATCATTAAAGGTTAAAGAAAAAAAAAAAAGTTAAAATTCAAAGGCATCTCTTTGCCTTTTAGTTTCTTATTCTTTACCAAACACATACATACCTTTATATATATTTATACAAAAAAATCAGAGGTAGTGAAATAAATATTTTCTTTGATTTAATTTCAAGAAAATTGTCAAAAGCAGAGATGCATCCACTATCTCCACTATCCTTTCCTAGACATCAAAGTTATTTTCAACAGAAGGATCTCTGCTCAGCCAAAAATATAGTCTGTTTCCATACTGCACATGAAGTCTGCAAAAGCTCAGAGAGAAGGGGAGGAAAAAAAAAATCAGTTTTCATGGCCGTGTACCAATTTCTACAGGAAGAAAGATGAAAGCATTTTTGGTTGAATCAGCCAGTATCTTTTAATTAGGAGGAGCATTTCCAAAAGTGTCTAGCTGTCTCTAGGAACACAAGTCTCAGTCACTGACTTCAATTTTGCAACAAAAAATTACACCGTGACTTAGTGACATCTTTCACAAAAAATGGGTCATGTTTTCTTTCATAAAAAATGCAAGAAAACTTGACTTTCAAGTCATTTGGCCTTTTATTATAATATATCGTATCCCATGCACTGTTTTGATGACATTTACTATTTCCTATGCAGGATCCCACAGTCTGTATGAAGTGTCCGAAGTTCAAAGAGGGCAATCATTAAAATTTGACATTTATGTCAATGTGTGCACAGGGAGTTTACCTTTTCATTAGCAACATGCATTTTTTTTTTTTTTTTTTTTTTTGAAAAAGCTGAATATGAAGTTATGAAAGACTTGGAGTGATTTTCTGTGATAGAAGTTAAGACTAATGGGCAGTTCTATATGATCACAACTGAGATTGCTGGAAAAAGGAATTGATTAAAGATTTTTTTTTTTTCTGCTGTTATTTGCTGAGTTGTCAGGAGGTGTTGAGTCATGCTGTGAGAAGTTTGAGTGCTGAATCTTCTGCTGTCATATACAGAAATGTCACATATTACACAGCATGCAGAACCAGGTTAAATAAAAAATTCTTTGTGCACAACACAAAGTAGTTTGTTAAACAAAACCTATCAACTTTACAAATCTGGTTCTCCTTCCAATCGTATGTTATTTTTTCCTACCTGATAATCTCTGGGTTTCTCAGTGCACAAGTCCTAACAATGTCTTTCTCCAGACGAACAAACTGATTGGAATACTCTAAGGATATGGGTGTGTCAGCCAAGCTTTAATAGATCTTCCTTTTGGTTCAGAAGTGTTTTTTAAACTCCTCTTCAAAACAAATTGCACATTACACAATTTCCTTGTTTGGCCAGGGTAAAATAGTCCAGCAAACTTCTGCCTCTTGACTCATCACAAGATACTTTTAATAATTGCATTGTGACCTGCTGAGGAGACAGAAAGACTGATGCTGCTATGACATCCAGAATCCACTTACAGACTCAAGGGAGCAGTTTTTATGCCTGGCCATGGTGTGAAGTCATCACAAAGAGGAACGTATGAATTTTTCTGTGAGTTTTAACTTTAACCAGCTTAGCTGAATTGCAAACAGCAGAGACAAAACCCCAAGTAGGTCTTTGCTGGCATACAGCTGGCTTCCTGAGTACATGGGAGAGAAAAGGAGCCACTCCAAGGAAGAAAGTTGCTTGTGGCTCATATGGCTATGAAGGTTGACAGTAGCTCCCCAGGGGCTACGTGGAGCCATCATCTCCCAGAAGAAAAGCATCCTCAGCACCTCCCCTCCAAAGCCTATCTCAAAATGAGAGTGGGGACAGGTGAGGGCAAGGTCACACACATTTCCACTTAGAAACTCTTCCTGCAGGAGTTCAGAAGGAATGGAGGGTGAGAAGATCACCCAGGAATAAATATCAAGCCAAACCTTTTGCATTAGTTCTTATTTGATCTAACTATAATCTTGTTCTTTAATCTGATGATTAACAGATAGACTAGGCTCTCCAAGCCCTCAGGAGTAATTTTTTGAAGTTTTTTCTATGCTCAGTGGAAGAAGTGAGAGTTATACTCATTGGTTATCTTCTCAGTACTGCAAGTACAACCTACTATCTCATGTGACAAGACCACACCATGCAAAAATTGGAACACACTTCTGAGGAGTAGGACAGCCAGTGATCTCAGTGCACATATTCAGGAGCCTGCATTCAATAGCTCCTATCCAGGCTCATTTAAGAAGTTGAATTTGCATTATACAAGTGGACCTGTGATCAGCAATCAAGTAAGTGAAGTTATATAACCAGTTATCGATGCCTGTGTCCTCAATTACTGCAACTTTACATTGGGGGCCAAAACCTGACTCTGCACAAATAGATTCAGAAAAATCAATTCAATATGATTTTTTAAAAAGGAAAAGACAACATAAAGTCAATGAGAGTGGAAGGAACTGGCTGGATCAGGATAGTAGATATTAGCAGGCAAAACCTATAAAATGACAGGTGTTTTATTTTAGAGCTTTATGCACATTGTTATTATCTTTATTTAAGAAAATCAATTAGGTATTTTTTATCTGAGCTTTCATCCTTTATTATGTTTGAAATAATAAAAAAATAATAAAACTACAAAAGAGCTTTAAACCAGCAAACTAGAAGATACACATAAGACTCTTCAATATATTAATTTTCATCTTCACAGAAAACGTAAGAAGGACAACTCTACTTGGCTAAGTTAAAGTGGAAATTCCTACTTTCTAAAATCTTCCAAAAAAAAAGCAATTTTTTCCCAATTAGATCTGTATAAGTGTCTTTTACATCTGCACTCTGAATTTCTATATTTGCTAATCATTTGGACACTTAATTTCTCTACTTTCTTATTAATCTGATTCACCTCAGGAGTCAGGGGCCCTTGATAAGTCTATTTCACTCCTTAATGCAATTCCATGAAAATATAATTTGGGCCAGTAGATTGTGCCCTTACACATTTTTCCATCTATCTCTTTAGAAATATACAATCCAATTTAGTTATAGTATTTACCTTAAGATTTCTGTTGCATCTATGGTTGAAATACTTATTCAGAAAGTTCTTTTACATTAGTATGTATATACATACAATTATGTCAGTAAATGCTCTAAAAGCTGCCCAAAACTGGGAGTTTTAAAAGGTTTGTGGCAGCAGGTAAAGATTTTACCTTGTTCAGCTTCCCTCTGCTTCTTTTACCAACCAGCCTGCAGCTTCTAGTGCTCTGCTGACAGCCAGCTTTCAGATTTCTATACACCTCTAAAGACAATTACTGAATTTAACCAATGAACTAGACTAGGAGCATCCTAATAGGTGTGTGAAAGGCTAACAAGCTGGAAGCCTTTAAGGGGCATCAGTGACTCACATCTCCTGAAGTCCGTGAGTTGATAAAATTGTTACTAGTTCAAGAAGGCATGCACCCATGGTTTCTCCTTTCAGGCATTCTGTTCAACTAAGGCTAGGTAGTTAATGTCTTGTATCTCAGATGTGGTAAGTGGGCTGAAATGTCAGAATTCACTTCTCAGGAGCTTCACAAACAAGGGGATTTGTGTTGCAAGAAGGACTGAGCTATTAGCAGGGGGAGAAATTTTCTCATTCCCAACTCACACATGTATTTATTCCCTCCCCTTTTTTTTTGTAAAGGGAATGCTATCTCCAGCCTCTTTCTACCTGCAATCTGAGCAAGGTATTGATGAGAAAAATAACTTTTTTTAAAGATTATTCTTTTTTGGAAACACTGAGCATAATGTAGCTGTTACTCTGACACGTATGGTCTGTCAACTTTCAGTTGTGGGGAAAGGCATCCCACCCCCTGTTCAGCCTGGAAAACTGCTCAAGTCTGTGAAAACATTCCAAGAGTTAACTCCTCAGAGCTTACAGCCTCCTAGCACTGGAGTGGATTCAGCCATCCTCGCTTCCCACCAGGCTGAATCACCCTTTCTGAATTACCTCACTGATGATAATGGGATTATTTCAGTTATAGGTACCACTTGGTGTGAGCCAAAATAGCACAGCCCAACCCAGAGCTCCTGCTAATAATCATAACAACAGCAATATTAACTCACCAATTTTTATGTTCAGTAAAAATGTCTCTGTACCCATTATCACAAAAGAAATAATGCAGTAATGAATATCACCACCACCAGAAGCCATTAAGAGTTTAGAAGCACACAGCAATACAATATGATAATCTAGGACAGCAAGTAGAGATTATATAGTTGACTCTGAAAGTATCATTTGCATAGAGTCTGAAACTGGATGTAAAAAAAGATACGAGTTGTGGTATCTTGTATAGAAAACAACTAGCACTGTGTAAAGGTCTGGATTGAAGGCTGATGCAGAGCAAAGACTGCCACCTACAGAATTACTAGGAATATTTACTTCAATAAATTAGGTTCTCTTTCCACTTGCAGGCCATCTATAATGACGTTTAGTTATCACTGTCTGGTGAAATCAAATCCAAACTGCAGTTCTCTCAGAGCCAAGAAATTAACTGGAAAGGAAAGTAATGTAAGAGCAAAGCTGCTATACAAAAGAGACATTTGAAAAATTCACTAATACTAAAACTATAAGAAATAATCTTACCAGCTCAGAACAAGTCTGCTTTGGATGCATAGTCTTCCCACATGTTTGAGATCATAATATGGCACATTTAATACTTGCACAGAATCCACGATACACAGCCCCATGATAAAACCTCAGAAGTACTGCTGCTGCAATTTTATTCTCATAAGAGCACACCAGTCTACAAGTCCTCAATGAAAAGAAGTACAGAAGTTAAAATCTATGCATCACTTCCTATTCTGCCTCCATTACTTGAAGTCCAGAAATACACTACTTGGGAAGGATGACTTGATGGCAGCTTCCCCAGTAACTACAGGCTAGTCAGCAGTTCAGAAACAGATGGTAGGTTAAATAGTCTCAGCTAGTAGGATTTTACGCTTTGGCCTTTTCCACTTACTTTTAGACTAATACAAGACCACACTGTAACAGGAAGATTTTAAATCATGGTCAAAAATACAACAGGCATTCCTTATCCACATGCAATATTTCCCTACGCAGCCCATAAACTGCTGTCATCCATTTAATGATGACCATAGAGAGAGAGCAGTAATAATGTGCTGGACTGTGAGCTCCAAATTCTGTTAAGAAATATGCTTGTTCTGGGGGTCTACACTAAAAAATAAGAGAAGGGTGCAGTAGCAGGGGAGAGACAGAAAACAAGATTTTTCCCTTTGTATTTGCAAAAGGTTTGAAAACCCTTGTTTTTTGTGTGTCATATGGCTTGCACATCCAGAAAAAATCAGACTATTTGGGGCTGAACCTGATCAGTCTGCTCAGTTACTGTGTGTCTGCCAAGGTCTGAGCCAATAACATATTGCAAGAGCCAGTACAGTAATTATACAATCTGATCTCTGCACGTTACCAAAATAAACTCTGCTAATGATGGCAGTGCTACCACCATTTAGCAGGTTGAAGAAGTATGCCATATTTAATGCTTCCTCATGAGATCACTTTCCTAATCTGAAAGAGATTTAAGACACTTAGAAATGTGCAGCTACTCCTTTCTGTTTTTTTCAAACAGCTCCTGGTCATATTGGGCCTTTCTGTTCTATCCCTCAAATAAACAGAAAAGCTGCTTTCACAGCTCATCT
This sequence comes from Psilopsiagon aymara, assembly GCA_024733675.1. Classification (NCBI taxonomy): domain Eukaryota; kingdom Metazoa; phylum Chordata; class Aves; order Psittaciformes; family Psittacidae; genus Psilopsiagon; species Psilopsiagon aymara. Next base: position 39,475 of record JANRGW010020508.1, read on the forward strand.
CCAGATATGAAATTACTTTCATGGTGGCTGAGCGTTTTCTGCTATCCAAATTTCTCACAAAAACCATTGCTCTCATTTTCTTGTGCTATTGAGCTGAACAAAGATAAAAGGAGTCAAATAAAGATTATTGATTTAATGTTATAACGTCTCATTCTTTCTCCTCCGTAGGAGCATTTTGTGTATTTTATACCAACATATGCAGCAGCAATGCCACAAACAAGCCAGCTTTGTGACTCTTTGCAGACTTATCAGCAGACACCTGTGCCTTACACTGTACTGAGGAATTAGTGATTTGGAAAATTATCCAATCCATACTATCAAATCAAGGGAAAGATCTCCTGTTTGCAATTACTCTCCCAGAGCTTACTGCTGCTCCTCCTTGAATTTGATAAAATTCAGCTAGTGAAACTACAGCAATGGTCCTTTCCAGTGAGAATTTATTGGGCTTTATAAACACATTCACAATGCACAAAATACAATAGAATTATTACTAGGGGGGAATCATAATGAATTTTTTCCTCTCATGTAGAAGCTAGGTTGTATAACTGATAAATTACAGCTACATTCCCATTCCTACCATGCATCCAAACCCAAACAAAAGGAAAGTTGGAAAGTCAACATAGCAAAAGCTAACATGCTTCATGATGGCAACGACAACAAATAAATGTTTTCTCAGATCTTGTGCAGATAGATCATGAGGTGACTTCTCAATAACCATAAAGTGAACCATCAGGAGGCCTTACAGATGCCTTTCCAAAAGTACTAACAACACAGATTTGTTAAACTTTTTTATGAAAAGCAGAAAAATGATATCAAATCCTCAGCTAGAGATTTTAGTTTTATCTTTTCTAAACCAAAAACCTTGAAAAAAAATGCTGGCATAGCTGATAGGTCAGCCTCTAAAATCTATGCAATGCAAAATACTGCATTTATTTGAAAGAAGACTCAATAATTGTAGACATTGTTCCTGATAAAAACCCTGGAATTATCAAATAGTGAAAAACTTCAAGAGAGAAACCCGAAAAAGTGGAAGCCACCAGCTGTACTTTATGAATGCAGAACACCTGTCAACATTTTGGAAGCAACTAGATGCATTAAAGTTTTCAGAGAAGCAGAGTTTACTTTAACATAACTAAGTACACAACTTATGCCTTAGCATGCATTTTATGACAGATTGAAATAGGACCAGGCTAACACAGTTCCCTGGTTGGGACAGACACCTCAGGCTGTGGTGAAACATGACCTTTATAGATATCTAGACAAAAAAAAAACCCAAACATTTGAGAAACACATATAACATCATGACCTTTTTACACACATAGCATAAAACGTATGTGGGAAAATTGTACCCCTCTTCCCTTCTGCCACAGAAGCCATGCAGCAGGATCTGCCCAAACGGCCAGTGGTGGTACCAGGTTTTACTGAAACCCAAAATGATGGTAACAGCGGGACTGATTACTCCTAACTTTGCCACCTACATGTCTGTTATTCAAGTGCTCTCTATAGTTGCTGGAGTCAGGCAGCTCCAGAAGTGGTGTTTAAAATAAATGTATAAGGCAGAATAAATGAATTGTAAAACAGAATTTATGAATTGCTCCTTGGAAGTGCTTCTGTTGCTTTGACTATAGAGGAACTACTAATTTCTAACTAGCGTTCACTCAGATGAACTGTATCTCAAGGGATAAAAGTGTTATTAAACCCTCTGTTGACAAGGGTGTGTTTATAATTCTCCAGTGCACAGAAGAAAACATATTTCAGTGTAATCGGTGTAAGGGACAGGCTTTCCTGATCAAACAGGAGTCAAGGCTCAGAATTACCATTCTGCACTTTTGCTTGTTAATGAAAAATAATCTTGTAAAATTGGAATTACTTCCCTGACAGTCAAAAGAGAGCTTATGGTCCTCCCACAAACAACCCCAGTCCAGATACAGTCTTAGAGTCTGTAGGATATTAGCAGAAGAGCACCAGAAGTGTTCTTGAAATTTCAAAGGAAAACTTCTTGAGAAATGATACCCCAAAGGCAAATAAGAATTTGGAAAAGAGAAATGAAATAAAATCCCCAGGAAGGAATGGTGCTACTCAGAGAAACATTATGAGGGTATCAAAATGTACGATGAAGAAAGCAGAAAGACAAGAACAAATTCTTAATGGCAGGATCCAAAAGGCCACTTAAGTTAGATGCAAATTAATTAAAATTTGGAACTAAAGTGTTCAGGAGAACCCCAATGGAAATATAAGCCACAGCCAATGCTCTGAAAGAGGAATATATAACAGCCTGAAACCTTTCTGAAGTGAAAAGTAAATAAGAGATACTTTGAGGACATCAGAATGAGAAGAATGAGAAAAATTTGCTCAAGATCATCAAAGGTTAATGAAGCAGTTAAGGAAGAGAAAGGTCCATTTGAGAAGCAAAATGATGCTTTGCTCCATCAAACAGAAGACCCTTGCTCCTTTCCACAAATTAAGATGAAACACTATCAAAATAGAGGTGCCAGGCATTCTGGATGAAATAGCAAGCTTCTGAAAAAGCTCATCTGCAAGTTATCTGAAATGCTTAAAAAGTACACTCTCTCTGCTCTTTCTGATGCGTGCACACTGCAGCTATATTTAAAATCAATCTGCAGTTATAGAGTCACTCCAGGGAATTACTGACCATGGATGTAAATGGCAGTTCAATTCAGACAAAACAAAACACTTCGAAGATGAGGATGATGATAAAGGGGAAAATAAGAGCTGTTCCTATGAAGAAACACCATGTCTTGTCTCTTAAGACTGTATCTCTATTAGTTGCTTTCTAGAAAAGCCATCTTCATTGCTCCACACCCCTGATTTCCAGTCTCCTCACATGTTTTGTAATGCCCTTGGAACAGTTGTGCCAGTATAATTGCTTGAGAACTATTCTCTAAATTAGATTACAAGTAAAATAAATTTCCTTAAAAAATTTATTATATATTTTAAAAAAACACATTGTACAACCCAGCTCCCTGCTTACTATGCTTACTATGAAGGAGCCAGTGATAGTGGCATAACAGAAAAAAACAAGCAAGTTCTTTGTGTGTGGTTTAGTGCTGAAGAAAACATGTCTTAGAACTAAAATCTTAGAGACCTTCTGATATGTTGATAAAGTAGTGAATGAAAAAGAAGCTTTCAACAAACTTTATTCAGATTGCCAAAACAATTTTTCAAGATCCCTCATAAGAGACGAGTATAGGTGAAGAGTTCTAAAGTAAAGAGGAAAACACTGCTCCAGACTACCAAACAGACAGAAGAGAAAAAACAAAGAATATGATAAAATGGTGTGTTTTTATCATGGTGAAAGGTTAATGACAGGGTATCTTGTGGTTACTTTCTAGGTCACTGGCTATTTAATAGATTCATTAATAATCTAGAAAGGTATGGTGTGTAGGTAGGCAGCAAAACAGGCACATAGTAATTTGTCAGGTTATTCGGGACAGAGAAGACAATGAGTTCAGAGTTTTGCCAGGATATAGGTTTGTCTTTTTTGATAATTTTGTGTTATAACCAACGAATATATTCTTAAAACCACAGGGCTGTTCAATAAAGAATACAATATTTTTATCATCACTTTATTCTTTACAAACTAGAAATTATTTTAATTTCAGCAGATAACCCCACACGTTACACATATTATTTTTGATTTTCTGTTCTCCTTTCTTCTTTCAGAAAATCTCCCAGAAAACAATGTCAAATTTAGCAGCAACACTAATTAAGCTGTCAAGTTCAAATATCAAGAAACTCCAGAAATCAAGCTTATTCCAATAATGCAGGTTCATCAGTGCTGAGCTTACACATACTTTCTATTTTTCCTTTGCCCTTTAAATATCAATACTCCTCATCTGACCTATCCTCCTCTCCAGGGAAGGGAAAGAAAAGAATATATTTTTTTAATATTTTTAGTTCTCTCAAAAATTAAATACAAATAACAATAATCTTATTTTAAAAGAAATCAAAATCAATAATGAAAATGAACCCATTCTTACCAGATTTCTAAGACACCTTTAAACTTTTATACATAAGGTCACAAAATGTTCATTTTTGAGGAAATATTCACAAAAGGTTACTCTTATAATATAAGGTTTGGGAGATTCACCTGTCATTCCGATCTCTGCAAATGCAAAGGTATTATAATATTCCTAATTTCTTTCCTCCTCACAACCCTAAGAAAAGAAAAATTGTCAAGTTCTTGAAATCAGCAGAGCAGCCGTAACCCGTATACAAGTGTGGAATATAAGACTGCTTCTTAAGGTCAGTGCAGCTTATGGTAATGAATATGGAAAGGTTACTATTGTTGTCTTTTGTTGATTTCTCCTCAAAAAATGCAAAGAACAAAAAGGTCACTAAGCAATGTTTCTAAGCTACTTTGGAATTTACTAATCTATCGCTGAAGAAAATAAGAAAGGGTTAATAAAATATACTCTAGACACAGAAAAGCAGATTAAAAGTGGCATTTCACTGTGAAACCTTCTTTAGACAGAGAAAAAATAACCCCAAAATCAAAAAGGAAAGCTACTTTCAGACTTTGATCACTAAATAAATATTTACAAACCGAATAAAGCATTTTAAAGTACAAGGCTGGAGCACCTTAACACGTCACTGAGGAATACATCTGTGACAGTGGAGCTGACATGCAGTACTGTAATGAATGTTAGAAGAAACAACCTCATGAAAAATTCTTGACCAGACTGGTGAAAAAATTGAGTTTTGTAGACTAAGCTTATATAGGAAGAGATTGAAAAAGTAAGCAAGGTGACACAGCAATGGCAAGAAGAGACTCTAGCATGTATTAAACTATCAGTTGAGAAAAATCCAAGGAGTATACAAACTTGTATTGTCAAGCTTAGATAGTGAATTGTGAACTGTTTGAATCATTGAAACTTTGAGAAGAGAGAAGCCCTGTCAATGGCAATCTGGATTGGCAGATTGGTAAAGGGACAAAGGAACTAGCACTCTGCAAACCATGTCCAAAGACACTTCTCATTCTTGGGTCCAGGCTGGGGAAAACTTAGATGCAGTCTCAGTTCAAAGCTATGTCTTTTATTTACATACTTTTGTCCTAAACAAATTACAAACGTGTCCTGGGTTCAGCAGTAGCAGTCATTTTTTCTCCTTCTTAGTAGCTGGTGCAGTGTTATGTTTTTGACTTTCAGCCTGGGAACACCACTGATAACACCGATATTTTTAGTTACTGCTCAAATGTTTAGTCTGACCAAGGACTTTCTGAGTCTCATGCTCTGCCAGGGAGGAGGAGAAGCAGGGAGGAAGCAGGGACAGGACACCTGACCCAAACTGACCAAAGAGGTATTCCATACCACAGCACATCATGCCCAGGATGTAAACACTGGAAGCAGGGACCCGGAAGAGCTGGTTCACTGACCAGTCGGACTGGGTAGAGGTGCTGAGTGGTTGTATTTTCTTCCCTTGTTGTTTCCCTTGTCATTATTATTATTAGTGGTAGCAGTAGTGGTTTGTGTTATATCTAAGTTATCAGACTGTTCTTATCTCAACCTGTGGGAGTTACATTCTTCCAATTCTCCTCCCCATTTCCTGGTAACTGGGGGAAATAAAGAAGGGGAAGTGAGTGAGCGAACTGTGACTGATCTACAGCTGGGCTAAAACCACAACAAAACGGCTTTCAAGTAACTATTTTGCTACTGCGTTTCTCCAAGTGGAGGGATTGCAAATAAGTCAGGGAAAACCTCTGGTGCTATGTAGAAGCTGTAAGGTCAGATGATCCGAGCTAAGGACAAAGTTAATATTTCAATCTAAATACACATAGCTGGGTATGGAGAATCAGAAATGCACTCTGAGATGCACTTCTCGGGCTATCTGAAATAGCATGAATAAAAGGTAAAATTATATATGTCAACAAAATATGCATGTCATAGATTTTGAATAATTGCATATATTTGCATTTCTGTGGTTTTCTCATGTTGTGAGAAACATGTTGTGGCCCTTGAGCTTTGCAGTAAGTTGTCTACAGTATTTGTCTAGTGTGATGACAGAGTGGAAGAAGCAGCATAATCTTACATTTTGGCATTACTCTTAATCTATCTCGCCTTTTGTGGAGGCTACCATATTATTTAAAATGCAAATGTTCAGAACAATATAGATAAGCCAAATTCCATGAATTTTAATGGGATCATTTTATACTTTAAATTAAAAATAGGCTTCTTGTTTGAGTGGAGGATCAGCTTTGAAGAAAACTGCACAAACAGCGACATCATGGAATTGAGCTGGCTGTTAGAGTAAGTTTTGAATGAAGGGGAACATGTAAGTATTTTCATGAAACAGCCCTCTCACTGTTAGGGGATAGGTTAATCTATTTTGGAAACTTTGAAGTCATAAAGCAGTGGAATTTTTCTATGTAATGTCTGGTCCTGCTGAATTTATGGGAACATTTGTTCATATTTTTAAAAATAGAGATTACAGAATTAAGGGAAATAATTACCCATGTTGCATGGGAAATAAGCACCACTAATGTATCCATTTTCTATTACAGAGAATGACATTTTTAACAAAAGGGAATTTAAATAGAATTTTAAATGGTAGGACCATTTTCTCACGCTGAGCTTGCTCCTTTGTGTATGCATATACAGGCAAAGGTTAAAGTCTGAATTTGCTTCTTAAGCAAATTTTGTGTTGAAGCCACACATGATGTTATGTCCAGATGGAATGCAGTGAGAAGAAAAGAATTTCAAGTTTCATCTGCATTTTCATTTCAGTATATATGTCAAATGCTTTGCCTTGTTTAGATAAAGGTCAAGAAAACACAAAGATTTTCTTTGTAGGTTACAAGTTTTTGTAAAACAAGGAATATGTATATGGAATGGCTTGGAAATGAGTAACTTTTGAAATTCTCTACAACAGCCAGTTCAAGTCCTGAAAACAGAGCTTCACCACTGGAATACGTATCCTACACAGATATATCCTTAACTACTTTGTATTGCAAAGCAGAATTGGCACAAACTGGAGAACATGACACGGTCTGACACAAACCATTACACAGCAATAGAGAATATACAGAGAATAGCAGTGCTGCATGAGGATAAAAGTGAAATAGGATGATAATTTGCTCTTTTTTTTCTGTAACTGGATGGTCCAAAAGTCCATGTGCATTTAGCAGTGGATATGCACTCTTTACTTCAAAGTATGAAGTCAAGCGCATGCTTAAGAATAAGATTTTGGGGAAAGTTAGCCCTTCATATCATCCAATAGTATCCTAAAATACTGGAATCAGATGAGCATTATTTATTTATTCATTATTTCATAAGCCAGCATTTTTGGCCAGATATTTGCAAAAAACTGGTAAAGTAAGTAGAAGACCAAACAGACATGTTAGAACACAGCTGGGCGTCAGATACATTCTTAAGACACGCTCTCTTCAGTTTAACTTCTTCATCTCTCTCAAATTATTGCAGGACATTTCACTTTTCCTGAAACAATTATGAGGTTGATACCTGTTATATTTACCTACTCTGAAGGTGTTGTAATGATTATCTAACTCACCTTTGCACAGAAAGGCAGCAGAAAACCCTTGCGTTAGTTGGGCAAAATCAGTAAAGCACTCTGCAGCTGATGACAATAATGACTCATCAGTGATTAACCACACAGAAGTAGTTATCAAGGTAGCAACAGATGAAAAAACTACTCAAGTACTTCTCTAACAAAGCAGTCACGATGTCTTTTCATTCAATAAGGATAAAATAAGAAAGATAATTATTTTGTGCCTTCTGTGGGGAAAAAAAAATAACAACAGCCAAAACCCAAGCAAAACACAGTGTATAAATATAAAAAAAAAAGACCCAATATGCTTTTACAGATAATATTTTTGTCTGGTTTGAAAGTTAGATACAGAAATGTTACACTAATTATATTTCTAGAAATAATTATCACCAAAGCAAATGACAAATCAAACAGATGACTCGGTTTCAATGATGGTGATCAATCTACCAACATAAGCAAAAATAGATCAAATTCTTTATATACCTTAATATGATAGGCAATATCTATATAGACTGTTCAGGCAGACTACAAAGAGATTTTTTTCTTTCCCTTTCCCAGATATTATAGGATTCTATAAAAAAACTCAATTGCTGGAAAAGCGAAATCAGTTGTGTCAAAACATACATGCACAAACATAAGAATACATGACAAATTTGGCATAAATGCATCTACAGAAATGTATCTTCATTATTTGTATATCAGACATGACAGAGGAAAAAAAAAATGAATTATGAAATTTGAAATATGGCTTTTTCTTCTAATCAGCCTGAACACTGAAAATGTTTGGAATGTTCTGTAAAAGCAACTTTAATAAAATATTTTGTGCCAAATGAAAGACATAATTATGCTTTCATTCTGATCTGCCTTATTTATCTTCTATAAAAATATGAGGCTGGAACTTCAACGTGTTTTCAGTGTATTTTGATGATCCTTATATTTTTAAAGCTGGTTCAACTGAGGTCTGTTCAGTTAACATTAGCATAAATATGTACAGCATTACAGACATGGTACATATTTTAGAGTGACAACTTAAGGAAATTGAAATATAATATATACTTTTGTAAATTGTAAAAAGCACTAATGCTCACATATATCCTTTTCTAGTTCAGGGGACAAAACTCTGCTTTCCACTTCTGCTCCCTGGTCTTTTTTAAAGTGCAAATACTACATTCCCTATAACCACACTTTTCAAGCAGAAAATGGCCAATGGATTGTTTTTTTAAAAAGGATCCTTTTCAGAGCAAACCATAACTAAGAGAAACAGGACAATTTAGAACTTTGCCCTTCTCACTGAAGATTTTCAATTGACTACTTGCATTGGGATTGGAGCCCTAAAAGAAATGTAGAAATAAACTTTTAACAGTCTACTAAGTCAGTAGCCCTATCTGCACTCCTTACTTAGACACAAAGCTAAACATTAATAACCTGGTAATTTCGGGTAAAAAAAAACCAGGGTTGTCAAGCATCTTTCAGAACCAGACTGGAGGACTGCATTCAAGGAATAATGATAGAAATGAAAGAATAAAATTGCAACTGCCTTTCTTCCCCTTGAAAAAATAAAAAAAAGGGAAAATCAATTTCTAGATAAACCAAGGGTCTCAGATACTCTTCACACAGGAGAACAGAAAGCACTGTCATTATTTTTTGAAATATATGTGAAGATAAATACCTTAATTGGTGAAAGAGAAGTACCTGACAGTGATTTGATGATTTTCGGTTTTGTGAATGTAAGTCAACTCTTGTAAAGAAGGTCAGCAGAACTTCAAAAGGATAAAAAAAAAAACCAGCCTAGCCTTTGCTTTATGCATTTTTCCATCTCATTGAGAGAAGAAGCAAACTCCTGCATGAAAATGCCTGTTCCAGTAATACATAGCAGGGTCTTCTACCTGAAGCCCTTGCGCAAATAAACAGCTTTGAATTGCATCCACTGCTAAGTTAGCACACACCACTCTGTTAGGCTGAAGCAGCTGCCACCAACACTTTAAATCAAATTCATAAAATGCAGGGATTGATATTTTCAAAAGAAAACAACAGCTAATATAGATGAAAATAAAGGAAGTGTTTATATTAATCTCAATTTATTTCATTTTAAAGGTCAAAGCTTGGAACGGGGAGAGGGTCAAGCCTAGAAACAAAGCATTCTGAGGACAAAGTGATTTGATACCATACCAAATGAATGAATTTTGGCAAGAGAGAATAGGAGGGAAATGACAAGGAGGGACTGAAAACTCATTCCTGGAAAGGCTGAAAAATGAATTCTCTGCACTCAGTTTGAAGATCTGACAAAAATATGTCTGCAGCTTGTTTAAGGAAACGCCTTGATATCTTAGTACGGAGACAGGTTTCAACCCTTTTCCCCAGGAAGCTGGTGGTGCAGTCCACGGAAGAGGTGCAGCTCCTTCAGAGCCTGCAGAACTGTAGGCTTAGGCTGGTACTGATGGGTAAGATTTGCAGATTTCAAGACTTAATTACTAGGAAGGTTTACAGATCTGCTGAGTTTCCAATGTGCCCTAAGCTCTGACAATAATAATAAAATAGAGAGGATCATAATAACAGGGACATAGCCCACAGTACATTAATTATCTTATTTCCCTATTAATGACAAGATCAAAACTTTGAAATAAAATATTTCAAAGTGAGGAAATCAAAATCTGAATATTCTGGTCGGATATAATAATTCAGATAGTTCCCTTAACTAATAACATTTTCCTTTAGTTTCTCCTATACTTTTTCTGCTATTTCAAAACCTTCCTTAATTCTTTTTGGTGGCCTTCATGATTCAGACTCCCTGGAATGGTGAAAGTGGATGCAAGTAGCTAAATCACTTCTGAATTATTGCAGGGTGATTTTGTGTTTCCTAGCTCAGCTTCCTTTCTTTGCTTGTTTCTCAACTTTCACTCTTTATTGTTTTTTCAGTCCTCAGCTATTTCTCTGTTGAGTCTCTCTACCTTTGGATCCTCCATCTTTCCCCATGAAAGCCCAGAAGCAGATAAGGAGCAGCTCTGATTAGCTCCTGGCCACTGATCGCTCACAGAGCAGGAGGAGAAGAGAGGGAGCAGCATTCCCACTTGTCCTTTAGGCAAAAAGCAACAAGCCGCAAGGATCGGCAACGGCCTGAGGCAGCAGCCAGCCTCTCTCTTGCATCTCACACTCTACCCTACACTGCACTGTACAGCCCCCACACCCAGGAGGAAGGAGATGCACCGCCTTGGCAATGCCCATGCAGCACTTTCCCATTTACTATACCTTAAATCCAAGGATTTTTTCTAGTTAACACTTCATTAGCAAAGGCCAAAATTATACCTGGTGGAAATTGATATGAACAATTTGCACAAGTCTAAGGTGCCATTTGTTCTGTAGGATTTGAAAATAAACCCACAATCCTTGGTATGAGTCTGACAGTTCCTGTATTAATTGGCTATCTTATGGCATCCATGCATGCAGTGCTGGTAATTAAGGCAGAGTCAACATTCACACACCCCCCTAGATTTAAAGAAAGATTGCTTGGTTAATTAGGATACAATTTGGTTTTGCATGCTTCTAGAAGTTGCTCCAATAATAAGTTTGTGTACCACTATTATGAAACTAAAAACTGTCAGCAAAGCAGCTATAATTAATGTTTCTGATTTAAAGGTATAACTCCTCAATTTTGAGAACTACCTTTTCTAATGGTATGAGAAACAGTATTTCTCAGGTTTAAAACACTGAGACCAAATGGGTTTGTTCATCAAGAATAGGAACACTGGGTTCCCCCTATTTTCCCATGATAAAATATCATATTCAAGTACATTTTAATTTTTTTATTTCTTTTTTTTTTTTTTTGTTTTAGAATCTCAGCTATTTCAAATAAACCCATTATTAAAGACAGCAAAGTGCTGGATTCTCTCAGCTCAGCAATGCAAGAATTTGCAGCTTAAAGACTTCACCATAAGGACTTTACATACTGCATCTAACACACTGTATCTGTTACCAAAGATATGCATCTAAGCACTGCAGATTGTCATTTTTGGGGCAATGCATAGCAGGGAACAACAATAACAAAGGGAGAAAAAACTCACACCAGTAGAAGCTACAATAACAGAGTTTAGGATGTAATCACTTAGCTGCTGTCTCTGACCACAGTGGTAGAATACTACCTTCCAGCTGAGTTTAGGCTCTGAAGGTCATTAGAGATGTGTACCAATAAACATACACTCTGCTATCAGATTAGCAGACAAAACAGTTTCCATGGCAACCATTGGACAAGAGAGCTCGCCTGCATTCAGCATTAATTTAAAATATTTTTTTTGCTCCCTCAGTCTCCTTGGAGTCAGTCCTGTGAAACACAAGTGCTTGCAAGCTCTCTAATCTGCGGCTGCCTTTGAAAGCCCATCCAACGTGTGTTGAAGCTGAGCCAATTAACGTTACGCGAATTGGGTGAATTGCAGAGAATCTGGCAAGGCTGTGTTTACCAATTAGGTTTTTTTTTATGATGCAAATGTTGCACACCATGCAGCAGGAATAAAAGCCAGCTATGCTGAATATGAAACTGTTAATTGCATTTTTCAGAGACACGGCTACAAGGTGAAACTAATCATACAAATGATAACTGGGTTTTACCACCTACAGTGTTTTGGTATTGCACTTTCACTAATCTGTACTGAAATAGCTCATAAATTTTTACTGCAAAAGAAAATGCAGACCTTAGTACACCCTTCTGAATTTTGGGGGACATAAAGAATCAGGGAAATTAGATAGAGATAACAAGGAAAGCAATAAAATTATTATTAATACATAATAATTAGTACTGTACTTTCACTAATCTGTATTAAAACAGCCCATAAATTTTAACAGCAAAAGAAAATGCAGACCTTAGTACACACTTCTGAATTTTGGAGGACATAAGTAATCAGGAAAATAAGACAAAGGTAACAAGGAAAGCAATAAAATGATTGTTAACAAATACCAAGCATTGACTCTTTTAATATAAGAAAATATATGCTTGAAGCAAAACAGAGAAATATTATCTAATCAACTTAAATGAAAATCCTCTGGAAAAAGAGACTGACTGATAAAAGTTGTCAATGAGTAGGAAGTTTTCTGAGTGAATCAGTACAAGGGAAAATTGGGGATAAGAATAGAAAATGTTGGATCAAAAGTCCTAAAGAAAACTGGATCATGTATATTTATGGAGTGGTTTTCTAGATACTTTCCAAACAGCAGGAGAGTGCAATACATAAGACCCCAGATTGCTGACAGAATTTGGGAATACTTTAGCCTGAAAAGAGGCTTATGAAGAAGACCTTGCAACTAAGTGGTCCAAGTGTGCAGCATATTCTTGTTTTTTTTTTTTTTTAAAAAAAAAGGATTGAAAGATTTTTTATTTTCAAGGATCACAATTCAGTACAGGAAAGGCGAGGCAAACGGATATTGTATCTAGACCTCTTCGTAAGTTAAGACTTATTTCTCCAAGGATAAAACTCACCTCAGTTAGGGGAGCTCTAAATGAGAAATAATTAGAAAAAGGGGTTAAACAAAATCCTTCAATAACGTTTATGATTGTATGGAAGTACCTAGTAACAGTGAAATTTTATTTGAATTAATTTTTTTCCTGAAAGATTTCTCAGTATGGAAAAGAAAAATAAATGAATTTTCTACCTTTTTCTTCTGTAAATGAGATATTGAAATGTAATCGTTAGATAAAACTATGAGAAATATGCACCTGGTGAATATTTAGACAGAAAGAACACCTAAAAATCTTTCCACTAACTCTTAACACTAAACCACAGATACTGCTACTAACACTACCACTATCTCATCCACTTGTAAGTACAAAGTACCTTGTGTATACTTAGCTAATTGTTTCCTATGACAAATTAAATTAACCAGTGATGAAAAATAAAAGGTCCTATGGACGTCTGAGTAAGTAGGCTCAGTTGTCTTTAGGTGTGATAAAGACCACAGTATTTTGGGGACCCAGAGTCCCAAAGTGCTCTAGAAAGTTTAATCAATTCTTCATTGAATGTTCATGAGAAAAAAGTACAATCTTTCCCATTCAGTAGATAATTTCTGTGCCTCTCCTTCATTGTGTCAGCCATGTAGAATTAGAAACAGATCTGAAATCATCTGTCATCAATTAGTTTTTCATAAAATTGTCTCTATGCCTGTACCTTTGTCTTTTAGAAGACAAAGCATGCAGCAGGACAAACATTTGGAAAGCACAAATATTTGCTAAACTAATGTATTTTGTGGTCAACACTCACATGTTCATGACACTTAGGAAAAGAAGAAAAGCATCAGGCAGAGAGGGTTTTCAAATGTTGCATTTGGAGAACAGGATCAAAGCAAATGCGGCAAAGAATAATCACAACTAGAGTAATACAGTAGACAAATTCAATTGAAAGTGGCATGGCTTAAAGTAACAAGATAATAGGGCTGAATAATGCAAATGACCATATCCCATGTGGGTTTACACTACAAGAGACCCTAAAATCACAGAAAATTAGGAAAAGGCATTGAAGAGCAGGTTCTTGAAGAGATTTTCCTAAAAAGGAATAGAGAAAATGAGGACAGCTGGGAGCTTTGAATGAACAGCAGGATGAGAGGCAAGGGAATGATTTGCTCTATAATAAGAACTGAGGGAAACAGTGACAATTGTAGAAAGTGCGTGAAGAAAACTAGCCAGGAATGAATGGCCATGTGCTCCTGAACTGCACTGGCAATCAATCATCTATTTTCCAGCAACAGACAAAATACAAATTTGAATCATGACTGCTGCCAGAGTGTGCTTAGCCCAGATCAGTACAGCATTAAGACAGCAAGAGAAACTCTGTCAGACTTGATAAAATGGTTATTAGAAGGAATGAGTTTTTATGCGCTTTGGAAGACAGATGGGTCATGTCAGAAATGAACTGCATTTAAATGACATGTTTCTCTATACTTTTGTGTATTTACTTGAGTTTTTCATATTCTTGGGTTAATTCATAGGACAGTAAAGACATCCAATACCAATGGCTTATACACCTCTGATAGCTAAAGATTTCAGTTCTCTTCAGAGTTTTCTTTGAATCAGGAATTTTCTGCAGGTCTGCTCATTTCCATTGTCCATAATGTTAAAGAATTGCAAAATTTGCTTTGCAAGAAGACAGCAGCTATTCAAAAGTGGACAGAAATCATTTTGATTTCAATTGTTGTAATGTAAAAATTTGAAGACCTTGGATCCTGAGCTTAAAGAGAAAGAGAAAAAATAAAGTAATTAAGATAATGACCAAAGGATAACAAAACACAATTGTTACAGAAGATTATAAAGCACTGAAAAATCTGACTGATTATCTCAGCAAACAAGCTATCAGATTGCTGGAAATTGTTAGACGTGTGGAGGCTTTTAGGAAAAAAGATAGTTTTTCAGTGAATGACTAATTAGGATCTGCCTTGGATCCCTGAAGTTGTAGATGATCAACATGTCCTGTGTTTCTTGAGAAAGAATCAGCACTTTGAATTTATTTCATGAAAAGAGCCCATTATCATGGTATAAGCAAACACACCTCTTCTGAATAAAACTACTTGGCAACAGAAGGCAACTATGAGGGTTGAAACACACAGCAAATATTATAAATCACTGGTTTATAGTTATAATAAGTGAGATGCAGGATGTTTCCCAAGGCTTAATTGACCAGCAGGGAAGAACTGGTATGCTCAGGATAGCAAACTCAAGGAAATAACCTAGGCCAGATGATCACTGAAATTAAAACTGGAATATTTCAAACAGATGTTTTTGTCAGACAAGTTTTTTGTTGAGTTTTGGTTTCGTTTTTTTTTTTTTTTTTTGTTTATGAGCTGGTTTCGGGTTTTTTTCAAATACGAAAATGGTGGTTTATACATTACACAGGACCCGCAGAAATCCAGCCATTTAAAATTATAACTTAGAAATAAAGTTACCACCACGTTTAGATTATAATTGTGCAAAACAAACACACAGAAGGATGGATGATCTCTTCCTTGAAGAGTGTTTGATATTAAAAAGACAAGAAACAAGGAAGAGAAGGGTGAGAATGAAACCATGAAAATCATTATGACTGAGCAAAGTTTTGTGACACTGTTGATATCTCTGAACCCACCTGGTTTTCTCCCAGACTGGGAATACACTGCTCCTAGTTCTTGATAAGAGTTAACTGGGCTTTTATAGATATAAGAAAGGATTCAAAACCAGATAACAATTCACCTTAGTGACGTTATTTAGAAAGAGATAGCACATACTCCCAAAGATGTCTGAGAAAAGTATGCCTACAATAATACCTAAGACATAGATAAATAACACTATTATTTTCTATTGCTGGAGCTCTGATGCTTCTTAATCTTGCTCCACATTTTGCAACTCCATCATAATAAAGTAGGTTTACACACAACTGGTAGTATAAATGCATTCCAAGTATACTGAAAATCTGTATTGTTGATTTTTTTATTATTTTCTACTTAGTGTTGCTACTTTTAAGATATGATATCACAGATGACAATCTTTACTATGTTAACAGGGAACTTCTCCAAGTTGTTATTATTATACAGAAATGTTTTTTCCCTCCCAGGCACCATGGAGACTGCAGCACTAAAAATAATCTCTGTCTACAGGCAGATGAATGAAGATAGTAACTTGGCATTCTGTAAATTGCAGCCAATGAAATAACTGAAATTCAGATGGAAATGTTTTGCCGACAAGCATTTGAAATGCAAGTATCACAGAGCTAGAGCCACATCAGCATGAGTCAGTAGTATCCTACCTGTTCTACTAACAGAGACTGTTTCAACAGACTTCTACACACAGTCAACGTAATTATTCTTCACCAGATGCTATGGCAGCCTTAGGGATTGTTGACTCCTATGGTTTTTTGCTAAATCTGATAATTATAATATCTAGACACTCCGCTGGCCCAAGAAAAATCCCACTGCCATGCTGCCTCATGTTCTCCCAAATTCTGATTTACACAAAGTAAAATTTGTATTTTCTGAGTTGTAAGATTACGCTCAATATGCGCCAGAGTAATTAATTAGCTAAATTATGAAACTCCTTCAAAAAACTACTGAACATCAAATTGTAAAGAAGAGCTGAAGACTGTATATCTCAAGAAATATTTTTTGAATCAGGCTGCATTTGTGTTTTAAACTTGAACCATGTTCTTGTGTATATGTGTGTACTACTTGTATCTCTAAAAGTTCTTATAATATCATTTTGAAAAGGAACAGTTCTTTCTCTGAGTTATTGAGACTTCCACAGATAGTAAAGACAAAGTCTAGGATGAGTCCAAATAGCATAATTTACAATAAAAAGCAGTAGATTTCCAGAATAATCTATACTGATGTAACCTAATAGAGGAAATAAAGCCCTGGTTTACTCCCTCAAGACTTCAACAAGCAGAATTTATAACATTCACCCACTGGATAGAAAAGCTTTATTTCTCTCTGAAATGAGAGACAAAGAACATTTTCACATATGGATGAAAAGTAAATGAAAAGAGGGTATGCAAGAATGTCCCTTAGTCTGTGTTCTTAGACCTATATTACTATTGTGCCTGTCATTACTCCAAATGCTATGGTCATCAAGTTAAAAGTAAGCTGATATACACATGATACTTGAAGACCATGCCATTTATCCTGAGACTGAAAGGTAGAAACACTAGAGTGTGACATTAATTTCCCATCCTGCTTATACAAAGCCACATACAAAGTGATATAATGCCGACCTGAAGTTATGGGATGACTGAGGGGAGAGGGGTGGACAGCTCAGACATCCCTGAGAACATGAAGTTTTAGGAGTAAACAAACTTTAAGCCTGAGAGGACACACCGAGCATAATCTGAGGGTCACTGCAGGGGTCTGTCAGCACATGTGACAAGCCTGGTGATTCGCCTGTGTGGATTCACTGTGAGCATATAAATTCACTGGGCTGAAACAATCAGGTAAAACAATAAAGGCAAAATAAACCAGGCTTTGCAACAGGGACCATAGATAAACTGAATAATTAAGTTGTAGATTTGCTTGTTCACATGTTAATACTGAAGGTTTACATTTGCATTGAAAAGCTGTGACTCAATTTGAGAAGGTGTTTTTAGATATTTTGATCTAATTTACAACAGAATCAATTAAAATGTATTGGTTAAATATAATTGTAGCTATTGAATCTGCAGATATCTTATATAATTTCATGTAACAACTTCTGGTCTTGGAAGAGTGAAATGCATGACACGTAAACTGGAGATTCTTAGTGTAGATTCAGAACTATTCAGTTTAGCAAAATGTAATGCTAATTATATAAAAAAACAATATCTTTTTTTTTTTCCATTCTAGTCTCCACAAAAGCTACCAATAAAAGAATGGTAATGTCAATGGAAAGAAGGAATGCAAATGCAAAATGTTTAAATAGCATACTAAAAATAGATGTAGAAACTAAAATGAAAGCTAAAAGGACAAAAACAAGAACCAAAAAAAACCAAACCCTTTCAACATTTTCTTTCCTTTTTCTCATTCTTTTACAGATAATACCTTCTCAAATAACAGCAAAGTGGACAGTCATGATTGCTAGAGTGGTTGCTCGAGAGTTGCAAATGCATTTTCTAGCAATGGTCCTGAGATTTTGAAGTAGAAACAAAAGAGATGTAAGGTACATTTTGTGTATCTATTGACCTTTGTATACAACAAAAAAATAACTTCACAAATGACAAGAAAAAGTTTAAGGCAACATTTCTACCTTTGGACTCACAGACCTCAATTTTCTTTTCAACACTATAATAAAGGCTAACCTGCAGTTCCACTATCCTAGTGTAAGTGCAAATTGGCTGAAGGTTGATGCTTCCTAGGGCTTCCCAGAACCTGAGAAGAAACATATACTGACAAAAGCGTTATCACTTCCCCCATGTTCCACTACATCCTGGCCCAAGTAGAAGTGGGGATCACAGCCCTCCCCAGGGAAATTAGAGCAGAAGACAAGTGTATATTCCCAGAGCACTGGAGCTCCACATCAGCTGCGGCCAAGGTTGAAAGATGAAACTTGTCCTCTTTGTGACATAATCAGAACAGAACACTTTATGAATAGCCAGGACAGGTTATTTAAAATCTGGATCACAGAACACACTGTTCTAATTCCAAGTTTTTACCTGGAATCTGAAGTTATATACAAAACCCAGGTCTTATTATCATAAAAGCGGAATCATTATTGGAGAGATACTCTGAGATTTAATAGCTACATGTTAATTCACCCCAGAAAGACTTAAAAAGGAGGAAATAAACCTATTTCACCTTTTACAAAGATACTACCTGAGAAGCGTTTCATGTCCCACTGATATATCTATCATATTTTGTCAGAGGGGCCATTTTTAGGCTTGTTCTGTCTCCCATACAATTTGTTCCTGGCTGACATAAACAACCACATATCACTTAGGAAGCCCTCATCAATCCCTGAATTTCAGACACCAGCTAATATTTCTGTTGCAGCATCTTGTAAGACATGTCACCAGGCATTACATTTTATTCCCCTGTTTCCATTTCTAGTACTGAATATAATAATTCAGACTTTCTCACTTTTATTTCCAGGGGTGGTACTGTGTAAAGGAATGGGTCTGTAACTATACCTTAAAGGACAGCTCAAAATTAAATTGCTGCTGTGCATATGGATATTTCTCTAATACATTATAAGAAAGGGGAAAAAAAAACACAACCAACCACAAAACAAAACCCAACAAAGCCCCAAAAACAAAAGCCAAGGACTAAAATAATTCAGCAGACTAAATCCATTTGTCTCTAGAAGGGATGCACTATGTTGTGAAATAAAAAAAAAAACAAACAAAAAAAAGGAAATAAAAAATTATATAAGAGTAAAGATCAGAAAGAAAAGCAAATAAGAGAGCAGCATATATTACCAAAGTTAAGCTTTCTGGATTAGTGAAACAGAAAAACTCCTACGGATCCAGAATAAAAATTTCCTTTCAGTTAATTTTCTGTTGTATGGGTTACTTTTCCATTTCAACGACTTCTGTAACAGAGGCAATTGGTTGCTATTGACCATTTGTATGGGGCTTTATTGGCAGTAGCATTTTGAAGAAAAAGTGCCTTTCCAAAAGATCCTATATTGCTTTAAAGCATGTAACAGTTTCAGTATGCCAAATGCATGTCGTGCTGTGAGCCATCACAGCAGTACACAGATATTGATTTAGATAGAAACCAGAGGGTTGGGGAAGATGGAAAGGGCACAGTGTGCTTTCTGATGTGTATGCATTATTTAGCTTTCATAGTTTCATCTGAAGTTAGTGCCTATTTAGATAAAAATTATAGAATCGGCATCACTGCATTCAATGAGGGTACATCAAATTACCTCTGAACCAAAGAGATATAGACAATATGACCTATTTGTTCCTGTAGCTACCAAGAAAATGGCTTTTAGTGATGATCTATTCTTTTTCAACTTCAAAAATATATCTGGAAAAAGTACCACGTTGGGAAAAAAAAAAAGAAAGAAAGAAAAATAGTGTCCTACCTGCTTGGTTCCCAAACAGGAACACTAGAGAAATCGATCATGCAAATTCCACTGATTCTAGCACCTAGGAATGTCAAATAATTTATCCAAGGCAACTAATTGGGAATTTCTTTAATTTTGAAACACAACAAAATTCACAGAGTAAGGGGGGCAAAGGCAAAAGAAGAATGCAAGGAAGATGAATTCAACTAACAAAGGTAGGAAAGAATGGAAAGGTCACAAAAGACAGTAACATTTACATTAGTAGCTTAGATTAAATTCCCAATTTTTTATTTTTATTTCCACAGTTTCCTAACATGCCTTTAACTAGACAGACAAAAAGTAGACTTAAATCACCATAAATCAGAAGGATAATGTAGGGTTTTTTGGCCAGATCTTGTACTTAAAAAGGAAATCACAATAATTTATGCAGTATTTTATGAGTGACTTTACATGTGCAGAAATGAACATGAGGTTTTCTGTTTAGACTACTGTATTTTGCAATTCTTACCAAAGTTGTGCACTATTACAGGGGCATTTGGAAATGACTGCAAATGCTAAAGTTTCAGAAGACAGCCATTACCATTGTATTCATCCATTCATTCTGATTCTGATCTACCAGCTATTTGTACATTCTTAATTAACAGTATTAGTATCAAAAGGATTACTGTGTGAATAAGAACTTGCAGATCAAATTGAAACACTTCACAATTTCCAATAACAAGCTGGCAAATAAATGTATTCACATGGAAACACATGCTTATCTGACTTACTAATGCAGAAACATTAACTTCCAGTCAAACACAGAAAAGCAGATGATTCTTACACACTAGCCTATTAGAAATTAAACCTTCCAGCAATGGTGATCCAGTTTCAAATAAACATATGCTTCCTGTTCTATGTTCTTCCTACCAAAAATGTCAGAATAAAGTAGACTAAAAATTTGGTGATGGTTCACCTAACAGCTAAGGTTCTTCTTTTAAAGAAAATTAATCCAGCTACACCGGTCACGAGCATAATCATCAATCGTATAGCATACATTCATATAAAACTTTGAAGATTTCTTTATATACTTAGTAGAATGTTAAAAAATCCCTCAACCAAACCCTACACTAATTCCACAAAAAACAATTTGGAATGACAGAGGTGTTTATAAACTGACAATTACTTATTTGTAGACATGATAACAATATTTTCTATTGGATACTATATCCAAATGACATATGGAATAAGGATAATAATAAAAAAGTTTCCAGTTATAATTAATATCAGTCATTGCAGTTTACAATGCTGATGATACCTTAGAAACATGATATCCTTCTGGGCACATTTAAATTTGTGTCTTTAAAGCTAGCATTCTATCTTTATTAGAGGTGGTTTTATTTATAACCTAATATAGAAGTGCACAAATAGAAAGCATAAATTTTTCTCTGGAATTGCATGCAAAAAATGTTGCTACAGTGGATTCTTTTCTATTATCCATTTTTAAATTTAGGAATCCCTTGAAGGTCTTAGTTAAATTAAAAAACTGATATCAAGCAAAACTTAAAAATGGAATTTAAAATGTGTAACAAGCTATATTTTTTTTAAAAAAAATATGATTTAAATCACATTTTGTCTAAAAAGATACCAAACAAATCCTCCCCCTGGCAAACACAAATAAACCCCAGACAAGATCTTTGCAAAAATTTACTGGAAGAGTATTTCTGACAGGAAGCCAAAATCCTGAACTTTGTGCTCTAAAAAACAGTCAGGGAAATGGGCTAGAAGAACATCCCATCTTTAGACCTGGGAGAAGCAGCTACAAGGGACAGTTCACCAGCGACAAAATTTGGGGCCTAGGCCCAGCCAGTCTTTTCTGTGCATTTTTCCTGCTGCAAACACCACAAGAACAGCTGCTTTCACAGGAATTTTCATGGAGTCTCAGGGGATCTTCTTGTTATGTTACTTCAATCTCTTGAGTGACAGTCAGCTAGCAAAACCAACAAGAACAAAATCCAAAGAGAGGAAAGAGTGAGGACAGGGGTCATAAAGAGACAGGGAAGTAGAAAGAAAGATAAGGAAAAATGGATTACTCAAAAGGAAGGATTAGAAAATATCAGCAAAAAATAGGGAGCTGGGGAACCAGAAGATTAGACAAAAATAGAAACAACGTGAAAAAGATTTACAGGAACTAAGTTTTTTAGATAAGAGAAAGGGAAAAGGAAAGTACAGCATCCATTGCAAACACAGAATATATTGAAAGAAACAAAAACAGAAAGAAAAAGAACTTTAACTTTGAAGAATTAAAATGGAAGATCTGAATAAGGCCTGCATGAAACTTACAGCAAAGTGCAAGATATGAATACAAACTAGATACTGTGTAACTCGAAAGACAGAAGAATCAAATTGTGAATAAATGACATTCACAAAACAAGCCCAGCATAGAATAGGGGTGTTATTTCATTTTCCATTAGTAACAGAAACATGTATTGAGCTTATAGTACCCATTTATATCTTTGCTAAAACACTGCAGGAGCAGGTAGGACTAAGGGCTTGCCTGATGCAAGTCTGGTGAGCAATGATTGATTTTTGTATATTTATACATTACATTTTCAGTATGTGTTTCTTCCATTCTTTGCAGTAATGTTGACATAAAGTTAAAATTCACAGTCTAAATGCATGTGCAAATAGACAGTCAAGATTCAAAAGTGTTTGCTCTTTACACGACACAACTCCCTCTCAAGTTTACAAATATTAATATTATATAACTTATTCCATGGTAAGACAACAGTGAGCCTGTATCAGCAATGGGACTACCACTGACACTTAAACTGCATTTAAAATTTTATCCTGCTCCTTTCCAGGCACTGGGAACTCTCCTATTTATATGTTTTGGGGCCATAATGCTGTAATGCTGGATATTCAGATAGGAGAGGGAAGAAATGTGTCATGGTTTGAAAAGAGGACTTAAAAAGGAATTAAAGGTAGCAGCAATCATTGTGGGCTTTAAGCCTGAGCTTAAGGCCAGAGATGTCAAAAGGAAAGCTTTCATTAGCTTCAGTGCCCTCTGACTCAAGTTCTTTTACTTTCTGGAGGGCAGGAAGGATTATGTTTTGGAAAGCTGAGAGATTGAAATCATGCTACACAGGCATTAAAAATGCCTCTTCTCTGCCTCAAGTGTGGCATGGTCTCAATCAAACGAATGGTGGCAGGAGTAAGACTGGAAACTGACACTCCCAGTCATGAGACCCCAACTGCATTAACATCAGTTAAAAGAGCTGGAAAATATTTTTACGTTTTCGCTCGTTACCTTTCTATTTTCCCCTCTCCTTTCTATTGCTAGTGAACTAAGCACAGAAAAAATATTAAATTGCCTAACATTGTGATATTTTTATAAGACAGTCATTCCATTTAGACTCATACAACTAAGCAATGGTAACCACCAGTGGCATTTTAACTAACTAGCAAAATGACATTTTCTCAATATTACATTCTACCTTTCCTTATCAATGTACACTTTAAAGAAAGAACTGAAAAGATATTGCAAGGGAAGAAATATGCAATTTTAATAGGTAAATTGTTTTAAGTCTGCACTGACAAAAATAGCTTAATAAGACACAAAATGCTATGCTTTCTCTAGTCTACATCTCTTATTTTTCTCCCCAGCTCCAAATCCCCCAAATACATATGAAAATATTAAATGTCAGCATGAACAAAAAAAGTAAGACTCCAAGTATGCAGATGTGCAATTTTCACACATTTTTTTTCCCATGAAGTTGTCTAGAATTAGCTGCCTAAAAGAAAAAAAGGGCACATTAGAACTTCTAAATCTCTCTTTTCCATCTTGAACTATTAAAATATTGTTAACACATGAACTGAGAGGGTTATGTCTATTTTTACTTTAGAGAATGTAGATAAAAGGCAGGCAAGGCATTTATTTTTTTTTCTGGACTGCTTCACATGCTCATACAGCCCTTTCCAGTGTTTTAATCTCAACTGGAGGTGACTACTCATTTGTAAAAGAAAAGAGGTTAAGAGGCACTAAATAAAGATGACAGATAGCTTCATAAAATAATTTAAATTGTTCTGAAAAAGAACTGGGTAGAAAACAAAGATGACGCTGTTTACAGTAACAGTATTTAAAATGTATTAATTAAACCCAGAGCAGAACTACAAAAGAGAGAGGTGCTTTGAAGATGGAAAGCTCTGAATGCCACAGGAAGCTTTGAAGTTTCTCAGTTTCCTTTGTTTCTCACTCATAATACATGAGGACACTCTGCAGTAGCTAAGCTTTAACTTTCAAGGGACCTTTTTCTGTTTGTTCCACCACTAATGAGAAAAAAAAAATATATATAAATAAAAAAATCATACCCTGTTCTTGCTATTCCTATTTAGAATTCATGGTAGAGAGATTCACTGCTGCCGTGAGAGTTTCTGGTTCCTATTTGGGAAGGCTGATTTAATCGATTGAAGGTTACTCTGCAGTCAGTTGTGCCAAATATATGCCAGACTTTAGCATAAATTAATGAAAGCAGTCACCTAGTACAGCTTCTGTTTACTATGGAGGCAAAAGGTAGCAATGCTAGAGCCAGGGCTAGTTTCAAACCTGCTCTTAAAACTAGAACTAAAAATTTTAATCTCATATTCTATTGCTTGATTTTCTCTCCAAGTCTGCTCTGGCCATCCTTTTAGCAGAAAGTTACATCCATAGTAGAGAACATTTTTTAGTGATACCTTCTTCATGTATGAGGACAGAAAATGCAGAGTTTGAGGAGATTTTACTTCCTGATGATGTCCCTGGAAGCCTTTGTTGAGTTCAGTATTTGAATATACTGAATCAAAAGGTGAACTCACACACATGTATTGGTTTCTTGACCTTCCAATTCACTCAAGGGAAAAAGTAACTTTATTTCATACACACAATCCCTGCAGCAACAGAGGTGATCCCCCTCTCCTTTCTTTATCCCACTTCATAGATATAGGTAGAGCAGTTCCAATATGTATATTATGTGCATTATCTCCTGAGATAAAATGATCACATTGTCATGCAAACATGCAGATCACCACTTCTAGTTGCCATGGTTTCAAATTGAAATGTGGCATCCTTTTATCATGGCCCAGCATAACTTACTGTAAAAAAAAAGGCAGCAAGGAAGCAACTACAGGAGTAGCCTGCAGTACACTAGAGGAGTTTAGGTAGCTTTAAACCACCTACAATTTAGAGGACTAAATCCTTGGTATGTTTTTTTTCTAATTCCACTAGAATTTCTGATGCTGCATCTGGGTCCTGTTAATTAAAACATTTTTACATAAACAGGCTCACATTGCCTCTAATTTAGAACTAAATGAAAGGAGGGAACGTCAGGTTCCCAGCCACAACACAATACCACTGGGAATGTACAGCCTTCTGGTTTTAGCACTCAGAAAATACTCCATTAATGCAGTCAGCGTAGCTTTATGTTAAAAAGGAAGAAGAAAAAAACCAAAGTTTTCTGAGTATTTTCACTGATTGGCTTTACAAAGACTTAGGAATGAAATACCACAGAAGAGGTGAAGTCCAAGCACGGGTGGCACAAAATTCTGTGTTGCCATGCTGAGGTGCTCACATATGAGCTAGGAACAGCACACTAACATTAACAGCTCTAACTTTGCTAGCAGTGCCAGTACTGCATTAACGGATGGAGTGATGTAAATGTATCTATTGGAAATCATATGAAGACTTCAAATTTTCTTGTACAGAATTAGCCAGCAGATGCTAACAGGTTTGAACGTCTATTAGCAAAAAACACATTCAAAAGAAGAAAGTAACTACTGTTTCATGAGTCACCAACCTGCATTTCACAATTGGATAACTCATTAATTTTAGGCACTTGCAGTGTTTATATGAAGAAGCAAATTTTCCAGAGACCTCTGTAGAGAACAGAAAGAAAGTCTCCTACGCAGGGTGATTTAGAGCTGCATCTTAACTTAGATGCTCCAAACTGTCCTCTGGGGAATCTTCCTTCAGTCTGGGAAATACCTAACAAGGTTGTCCTCTTAATTTAGCCACATGAACTAGGTGGCCTGAATTCTGGGGTCTTGAACACCTTCCCAAGACCCCCCTAAACCACATCTGGACAAGAACCAACATACAACATGAACTGAGAGGAATTGAACCTGAAGGCTAGGTTAGACAGGAAAATTCTCCTTGTAGGAATCCTGAAGAACAAAATCTGAGAGACCTGGTTTGCCCCTTCTCAGAATGAAGGAGCCTGGAGATGGCCCTCTGCATTAATTAACATTGAGGAGCTGTTGATTATTATATTGATGTGACTATAAAGGGATAATGCCTTATACCTGCAGTTTCTGCCAGAGTCATGTTTTCTGCGCCTCAGACACCTAAAGCAGGTATTTTGTATTTCACCCAAGACAAGAAAAAGTAAAATCAGTTACCTGAAAGTTAATAAACCCCAAATGTTCCACATTTAAAAACATAACCTGAACGAAGATTTAAAGTACTTCCTAAACAAGAATGCTCACTATTATCTTGCCTCCCCAAAATTAATTTTTATCATACTTAATTAAACTCTTTCTTACATCCATGCACACTCCACTTCAAGCCTGAATACTAAATATAATTAATAATTATGGCTAGTACAGTGATTTATGCAAACACAAATCATACATCTCTAGAGTCTAAAGAGGTAGTCAGTTTTCATTATGGGAAGTCCCAAGACATGAGCTCTGGCACTCCTAATTTCATGGAAGATTTTCTGCATGCTTCTGACTTCTTTCAGTAAGTTAAAATAGCATGTATCTTCACATTACCTTGAAGATTCTATGGCTTTTCTTCAGCAGCTTTAAGGTAACCTTTCCACTTCTGGTGGCAACTCTGTTCTGCACCCTTATGTCAGTGCCAAACAGCGTATTTCTGTAAATTGTAAGTTTTAGTACAAAGTCCAAATCTCAAGGGCAGATGTGATCTCTTTGTCCACTACCCAGACAACAGAGCATAGTCCAGAAGAAGGGAGTATTCCACCAATGATTTCAGAACAAGCCTTTCATTTCCAGTGCAAAAGGACCTTATTTTCAAATTAGGAAAGATCTTAGAAAAAAATGCTTTTCACTTGTACTGTCTCATTTGTAGTAGTTATTTGTATCAAACAAGAATTCTGACACTTTTACAACAAACTAGATCAAGTGTTATCCTTAACAAAACTATAATCTATAGCTCAAAAAATCATAAACCTATTATAAGCCTAAACATTATTTTTAAATAAAACTGCAGCAATTAATATTCACACTTTGGGAGTCACAGAACCCTAACTACACCCTTGGGCTTTTAATTACTCCCTTTGTACTAGCATCCAATTGCTTTCAGTTGACATTTCTCATCTCTCTGAATATCTTGGTTGATGGACCAATTAAACTAAATATTTCATACAGTCCAAAAGAAGTTTTGATTTATGGAGACTGTGGCCAGTGCACTCAAGAAGCCTTATCTTCCTTTTGAAGAACAGTAAATGAAATTTTCACACCCAGGAAATATACAGAAATCATATATCCAAATACTAATTTATTCTACTTGTTCTTCAACATATGATAAGGAAAAAAGATAGCATATGATTAGTCTTAAGTAGGAAAAGCAGCATAATTTTAATGCCTATTTTTGTATTAAGTCTCGTAAGACAAATGCTCTGCCCCATCTGCCAGAACAAAATGAAAGGTTCTAAAACTCCTTCCTCTCCTTTTCTCACTGGTGTTTATTCTCCTATGTGCTCTCTTCATACACTCTTTCTCTGTCACATGTGCTTGTCAGATGATTTGGAAATATATAACTGCCTTGTGGCTACTTTGTGTCTGATGTAGCTTTGACATTCACATCTCTGTAACATCTGATGGAGGAAAAAAAAGTGCCCTAAAGCAGACATTATTACCATTGTTACTCCATTGATTTCAGATAAATTGAAGTAGAAATAAATCTAGACCAACAGTATTCAAGATAGCATTATTCTGTTAGAGCACTTAAGAACTTAAAAATTGGTCTACATTGTTATTATGATATCAAGCTGCAAATGCAAGCATCTCTTAAATACAGAGCCCTAAATGGAATAATACAGTGGTCAAGAAGCTAAAAACAAAAAGGCAGAACACAGTAATTCTGGCACCTGATGACACAACTGATGGCACAAATAATTTGCTTAAAAATCCTGTCTCCAACAATGACTAATCCTAAATACTATGCAGAAAGGGAGACAGGTAGAAATGTTTTCCAGAACATGCTTCAAATAAGTCATGGCATTTCTGAGCCAGAGGTGCTGGTTTGTGCTTTAGCAGTTAATGTATTAATGTTTTCTTTTTCCATAATTTGTGCAAATTTATTTATTTATTTATTTATTTTAAATTCACAAAGATTTTAATATCACAAGAAACTGTCAAGGACTTTCTCAGTTTGATCTCGTGTTTTTTTCAAAGCCACTTCTTTCTGCTTGTTATCAGCTTGTTTTCCAATAATCAGCAATGAGGATATTGCATACGCAATGTTAGAAGGACTTCTTGTTAAACAAAACAACAAAATTGACGGCTCCTAATTCTTGTTCTGAAGACAGAGAAATATTCAAATCCTACACAACTTCATGCCAGTCATGATTTTACAGACCTCTATAATATCCTTCCGTCAGTCCTATCACTTTAAAGAGACTCCTATTTAATTTTTCCCTGTACACCAGATGTTCCATATCTTTGATCTTGCTTGTCTTACCCCTTTGTATCTTGCCCGTAATAATAGTATACCTCTTGGAAAGGAGCAAAGCAGAGTTTCATGCATTTAGGGATGCAGGCACAACACAGTTTTGTAACAGTGATACAATGATCTTTTATGGGTTTTTTTTCTCTCCTTGCATCCCTAACATCTGATTTGTTTTCATTGCTATTGAGCACTGAACTGTGATTTTCATAGGGCTATATATTATAACCTCAAATGTCATTCCTGAGTACTTACAGTTAGCTCAGCATCCATCACTGTATATATAACGTTAGGACTGAAGGTTTTTTCACCCCTAAGCATGATATAATGTTTATAAAAATTAATTTTGTCTGCTAATTAATTGCCCATTTACTTACAGGTCCTTCTTAAATGTTACACAGTCAGCCCTTGTCTTGAATATCTTGAATATCTCAAAACCCTCAGCAAGTTTTTCTGTCCTTTTTACAGATCATTTATGAATCTGTTGAAGGGCACAGACCTCCATGGAATTCAGCTGGTGACATGTCTTGCATTGTGAAAATGGAACATTTATTCTTACCCTCTGCTGCCTCCTTTTTTATTATTTACCCATGTGAAAACCTCCCTATTATCCCAGAGCACCTTAGCTGCTTTGTTGAGATGTATTGTTGAAAGTCTTTTGGAATTACATGGGAACCATATCAATGGTATCTCCCTTCTATGCACGCTTGTCACTGAATTCAAGGGCTTGAAGTTGGGAGGCAGGCCTTTCCTTTCTAAAAGCCGTTATTCCTAACTTGCCATGCACACCCATGATTCCACCAATTTAGTACTTAGAATAATTTATAGTAATTTATCCAATATAGACATTAGGTTTAGGGATTTGTCATTTCTGTCAATCTTTTCTGTGGCCTTTTGTAAAATCCAGGACTGTATTTAATACCTTCCAGTCTGTTAGGATGACAGCCTCCCATTACACCTACTCCTTCAGCTGTTTCACTCTGGAAAGTTGTTTGAATTGTTTTGAGCAAGTATTATCATTTGGCTATGATGACTTATTACCCTTCATTTTGCCTATTTGTTCCACTGATTCATTTCAGACATCATAGAACCATAGGATAGTTAGGGTTGGAAAGGACCTTAAGATCATTTAGTTCCAATCCCCCTGCCATGGGCAGGGACACCACACACTAAACCTTGTCACTCAAGACTCCATCCAATCTGGCCTTCAACACTGCCAGGGATGAAGCATTCACAACTTTAATTTGATGAGTTTTTAATAAAGAACAATTCTTTCATAGAAACCTTGTGAAATACTTGAATAGTGAGCACAACTTCATAAAATTAACTTATATTTTTCAGTTATTGGTGCCCTCTTCACAAAGTTGCTTTTCAACACCTGAGATCCTATTCACTCTGTGAAAGGTTTTATGCCTCCAATTAATTTGAAAATTATTTTTTATTAGTTTTTAAGAATTTTTCAAATTGCTTGTCCAGTCATTTTTGCCTACTTTGAAGGAGTTTTTACAATGGCATGTAGTGACATGACAAGGGGGAATAGCTTTAAACTGACAGAGTGGAGATTTACATTAGATATCAGGAAAAATTCTTCACTGTGAGGGCGGTGAGACACAGGCACAGGTTGCCCACAGAAGCTGTAGCTGCCCTATCCCTGGCAGTGTTCAAGGCCAGGTTAGATGGGGCTTTGAGCAACCTGGTCTAGTGAAAGGTGTCCCTCGCTGTGGCAGAGGGGTTGGAACTAGATGATCTTTAAAGTCCCTTCCAACTTAAAGCATTCTATGATTCTACGATTTTTATACTTTACTTGACATTACCATCCTTTCTGTTTTTCTCTTCAACATACCTCAGATTTCTTGACACATCTTCTGACAACTGTCACTTTTATTCTGCTTTACCACATTGGCTTGATTTTGGTCTTCCTCAAGTTTTTTACTATGTGGCATGACTGGCTGGAGTTCTAGTATTATGTCTTTTAATGAAATCCAAAGAACTTGAGCATACATAACATTATTCACAGCACCCTCACTATATTTTTTAACTATATTTCTTCCCACTTCATGTATTTTCTGGTTTTGAAATAGCAGATACTGGATTTTTGTGCATTTGCTAGCACTTTGATACTAAGTAAAACATGCTTTCTGTTACATAAGTCATTGAGATAAACTTTTTCAATCAAGCCTTTTACCAGTGCTCAGGATGAAGCCGCTACTTCTCACAGGTTCCATGACTGCTTGGTTCCATCAAACAGTCATTAACTGGGTCAAAATACACAGATATGGCAACTCATCTAGACTGGACACAGCCTTTCTAATGTCATTCAGCATGTCACTGCATCCATTGTAAACCTATCATATTTTCCCAACTGTCTGCACATTTTATTACTTGTGCATAAATTTGGTTTTGGTTTTATTCTGGGTTTTTTTTTTTTCCTATCTGTAACGGAAATTTTAATCATAACTCATCAACATGGCTTTGCATGATGTGCTAACCTGATTTGAATATCTTTAACATATGAAAGTCAAAACTCAAAAACTAAAACTAAAACTCAAAAAAATTCACCAAGGAACTCACACTGCCCTTAACACATTTTGCATTCCAGTACATCTTTCCCTCCAAAATTTTTAATATATTTCGTATGGAATCATAGAATCATAGAATAGTTAGGGTTGGAAAGTACCTTAAGATCATTTAGTTCCAACCCCCCTGCCATGGGCAGGGACACCACACGTTAAACCATGTCACTCAAGACTCCATCCAATCTGGCCTTGAACACCACCAGGTATGAAGCATTCACATGTTCCTTGGGCAACCCATTCCAGTGCCTCACCACCCTTACAGCCCATTCCAGTGCCTCACCACCCTTACAGTAAAAAACTTCCTCCTTATATCCAATCTAAACTTCCCCTGTTTAAATTTGAACCCATTACCCCTTGTCCTATCACTATAGACCCAAGCATCCTTATAGCCTCCCCAGCATCCTTATAGGCCCCCTTCAGATACTGGAAGGCTGCTATGAGGTCTCCATGCAGCCTTCTCTTCTCCAGGCTGAACAGCCTCATCTTTCTCAGCCTGTCTTCATAGGGGAGGTGCTCCAGTCCCCTGACTATCCTCATGGCCCTCCTCTGGACTTGTTCCAGCAGTTCCGTGTCCTTTTAATGCTGAGGACACCAGAAGTGCACACAATACTCCAAGTGAGGTCTGATGAGGGCAGAGAAGAGGGGCAGGATCACCTTGTTCAAACTTCTGGTCATGCTCCTTTTGATGCAGCCCAGGATATGTTTGGTTTCTGGGCTGCAAGCACACACTGCCGGCTCATGGTAAGTCTCATCAACCAACACTCCCAAGTCCTTCCCTGCAGGGCTGCTGTCAATCTCTTCTCTGCCCAACCTGTAGCTGTACCTGGGATTGCCCTGAGCCAGGTGTAGGACCTTGCACATGGCATGGTTAAACTTCATAAGGTTGGCATCAGCCCACTTCACAAGCGTGTCAGGGTCCTTCTGGATGGCATTCCTTCCCTCCAGCGTATCAACCGAACCACACAACTTGCTTAGGTGCACTGTGAGACAGTGTCGAATGCTTTGCACAAGTCCAGGTAGATGACATCAACTGCTCTGCCCTTGTGCATCAGTTCCGTAGCCCCATATGTCAATAGTTAGGCCCTCTGGTTTGTAATTCCATCTACCCCCACTGCTCTTGCAGACATCCCAGACTCGGCGATCCAAAGCTTTCCTGCTAAGGCCAGCTTCTCATTTGGGCAAATACAAACTGGAAGGAGTCTGAATGTAAACCAAAGATAGAGCTCTTGCAGGCATAGAGAAGGGAAATGGTGATGCATTTTTTGAGCAGCCTGCACTTCAAAGCATTCTATGTGTACTCTGTTACCTAACATAGAGGTGTAGCTATTGGGACTCATTGCTTTCAGTAAAACAATACTGCAGAATCTACAGAGAATCATTTATGGATAACTTAATAATTGATTTACAGAACAATAAGAACACCAAACATCATTAAAAGATTATGTTACAAATCAGTGGCATTTATCTAGACACAAGCCACCATTTAAAATATGATTTACAGTTCAGAAAACTATAGCATGGTACACAGAGATTTTAATAATATTTCAGGCAGGCAACAAATATGCAGAAGTTGAAGCAGGGGGGTTGAATACACAGAAGCCTGAGCAATTCTGTGCTATTACCATACAGCAGAAATCTCAGTAAGATCCGAACAGTATATTTTCTATACATTATACATGTTCATATGATGTGCAATTTTCCATACCTTAATCATCCTCACATTTCAGAGGAAAAAATGCCCACATGTTCTGCCTTCATTTGTGCTACAGGAGATCCGGAACCTTCATCACAAAATACTAAATTGTGCAGTAAATTCTCCCCACCCTGTGGCATGCAGAAGAAGGAAATACTTTTCTGCCTCCTAAGAAGGCAGATACACGAGGTACAGGAGCACCATTCAGACTACTGTGAGTAAACAAATGTAACTTTCCTACCACTGCTCAGAGACAATGAGGAACAAGAAATAAAAGCCAATTACTGGTGGATATTAAATAGCTGTGCAACCATAGTTGTGTTTCTCATCAACCCATGTGTTATGCAGTTTCTGCTTCAGAACTCTTCTCTGAGGATCGCACTATTATTCGCAAACTATCAAAGCTCAGAAAACTCTCTGTTAGGCCTGCTGTTATTCTTCCCACTTAAAGGAAGATCTAAGGGACTTCACTATGGTCACATTAATGGCACTGTTTAAATTAAAGGTGTGTGTCAAACTGAGTTTAATAAGTAGAAGACTGTGAGGAGACCACCATACACTTATTGTCCTCTGAGTTTGCCTGGCCTCAGCCAAAAAAAACAAACAAGTGAGCTACTGTAAACAAAATAAGAGTGTCTAGAGTGAAATCTGCTTTACTAGGTAACTAGGCAACTTTTAACATACTTCATCTTAACCAATTAAACTGATTAATTTCCTATTTCAAACAGGTTTTTACTTTCCTAATGCATGTATGCCTAAAGAGTAAATTAAGGCAACCACAAAAAAATTAAAATTTTATGATGAACATCAGCACAAGATATTAGTGTTACTGTGAGGAAGAAATAAGTGTGGTTCCCTGAACCACAAAAGCACAGATGTATCGACTTTCTTCTTTCTCCTCTCTTAGTTGTATGTAAGGAATAGCTCTTCCTAACATCCCTCGATTTATAAATCGGTCATTACTAGAAAGGCTGCATACCCGTTCATCTGAACTGAAATATATATTGAAGTCTGATCCAGCATTCATATATAAATTACTTGCAATATAAATGCATTAAAAAAAAAGGGATAAAGAATATCATTACCAGGGGTAAATGACCAGAAAATGAATGGGTGAGTATGGTTGATTTATATTTACACATATGGCATATATAGTAGCTGTTTATAGCGGTATGGTTTGTTTTTTCTTGAGAGTGAACCACTTGCATTTGAACAAGTTAGAGATTTGCTTATAAAAATATATATTAAAGAAAACTATATTCAAAATACTTGAACAATTCCCCAGGGCAGACAGAGCTAAAGTCTAAATGTCACTGCTCTTTTGGAGACAAGATCAACCTATAACCTTATCAGAACACAAATTATGTCAGTGAACAATATCCAAAACCTGCAGAGGCATTTCAGAGATTTTCAGCATTCTAATTTATGGATTTCAGTTACTATTTTCTAACTTTCAGGCTGGTCAGCGAAATACATTTCTTTTCTTTAGTTCTTATTTTCTTTATTGGCCATAAAAGTCCTGGAAACCTATCATTTTTATCTGTGCGCATTTTGATGACACTTAATACTGGTTAGAAAGTGTCTCAGCTGGTAAGAAATTCCCTTCATAATTTTTTTTCCAAATGCTGTTTTTATGCAGTTCATACAGGAATGCAATTAGCATATCATTATGACTGATTAAATATGCCTCACGTAAATTTACATGTCAAAATACATACTGTACTTAAACAAACAGACAAGGATGACAGTCTTCTGTAAACAGCTTTGCATGCATAAGCTAACTCAGAAACACAAAGGCTTATATTTAAATTCTCAATGACTACCTGAATAGAGTGAAAGGGAGACAGAAAGGTAATGTTACTCATGCATGAAGTGAGAGAATGAATATAGACATTTGTTTCTCTTTGTCTCTGCAGAAAACTATTGACAAGAGATTCCCCATCTGCATATGAGGCTGTCACGTCAGATTAGCTCATCAGGTAATGGAAATTTGGCCTCTGATCCAGAAAAGGTCCCTATGCACTAAGAATCGAGACTGTTTCAAAGAGATTGTATTATCTAAGACAGCAGGATTAAATTAATATGGGAATGACTTCTACTG
The DNA here is from genome assembly GCA_024733675.1 of Psilopsiagon aymara. Lineage (NCBI taxonomy): Eukaryota > Metazoa > Chordata > Aves > Psittaciformes > Psittacidae > Psilopsiagon > Psilopsiagon aymara. The sequence goes on from JANRGW010020508.1 coordinate 74,554, forward strand.
GAGGAAATTTTTTGTTAAACATGTGCTAACGTTTATTATGCAGAGCATCCACTTCTCATAAGTGATCTTTCTTGACATTTATTTATTGCTTTTTGACCTTCCTTGCAGTCAAAACCCAAACAAGCAAAGTGCACCCCCTATGAAGGGTGGATGATATGGTCAGAACCAAAACCTCTAAAGAAGTATCCAGGCTGGCACACATTATGAAATAGTCCAAGAAATCAAACTGCTGTAAGATAGATCAAATTAATCCCCCAAAAGTGGAAAACTTATGAAGGTAAATCAAAAAGGACTGGATTCACATGGTGGATGTTGCAGCTACTGTTGTTAACAAGCAAAGGGAAGACCCCAGTTTCAATTCTTTCTTATATAATGAAGGAAGGACTTGGAGATGAGTCATCAAACTCCTGAGAAGCGTACACATACCTGGAGACAGTGCAATCTTCCCTTTGCTCTCATGTGCTCTAGATCAGTAAACATTCTATTATTCTACTCTTCTGAAGGAAAGGCTGTGAATCTCCTTCCAGTACTTTATTAGCATTGTGATTAAGGAGATAGGTTCAAACTCCCTAAGGCAAAGGAAAGCAATGGACACGTCTTCATCCTGACCAAGTGCATTTCTGAGAGGAGGCTGAGATTTTAGAAATAGGATTAATCAGGAAGGCTGATTATACAGATTTATATTGTGATTTCTAGCACAGGCCAGGAAGAATAAACATGACAGTAAAGTCACAAGTAGCTGTTGAACAATAGACAAAAACTGCTGTATATGACCAGATACATTTAACAGCTGCAAATAATTCCAGGTAAAGTCAAGTCTTTTCAATGGCTTCAAAGCTTAATAAAAGTACAAAAAGTTGTTACTGGACAATCACAAAAAACAATCACCTGTAAGAAACATTCTACTTCTTTTTTACTTCCTAAAGATGAAGCACATCCCTTTGTGAAAATTTATCACTAGTGACACCAAGTAACTGCTGATGTTTTAACTATTAATAGAAAATTATACAGAGGTTCTTATTCTAGCAAAAATAATAATTTTCCTTCCCCAAGTTTTGTTTAAGACTAATTTGCAATCTGAAGGGCACCTTGCACAGTTTCTGCAGAAAAGCTAAGCAAAATCTACACTTAATAAACATGCCAGCTCTTTGTAGTACCACTTTAAAGAGTGCTAGGCCATAATATTCAGTGTAAGCTATAGATGGAATTCAGCTCTCAAATTAAGACATCTAAACCTTAGTGCCTACACAGATATGCCATATACCAGTTGGTTGCCTAAGCTCCCAGTGTAGTTAAGAAAGGCCAAAGCTAATATAGTTAAGAGAGCTATTCAGATCTCCCTGGATTGGCCACCTACTCTTGCCCAGCTGAATAGCTCTCTCAGCTTTACTGACTGCAGATTGATGAGAAACCTGGAGCAAGACTTAGATACCTAAGTGTCCTGGGCTCCTGTAAGTGAGATTGGTTATCCCACCTGCCACACTGAAAGATGTGGACCACCCATAAGTGAGGTCCTAAGCAAGGATGTTAGACAGCTACAGCACCTCCAGTGGCTCCAGATGTCTCCACAGGTAATGAGTCCCACCATCACCATGAGTGCTTACACATGTAAGTCAAAGGTAGGCACTTCCTTCATCTAATGATGTCCTAACAGTACTCCATAGACCATTCATGTACATTATAAACTAGAGAAGATGTTATCACATGGAAAATTCTGAGAAAATAAAGTAACTTGTGCCCTGCAAGTTGTTTGAAAGTTGATTTTTGATATTCTCTTAGATTGTATCATCAGGTGTAAAAATATAACAGTAATTATATCTCATGAAAAAATAATTTGCTTTGGTTTATTAAGAGAAAATATCCACTCTTACACAGACTAAAGAACTCACATATATGCTGTGAAAAAGAACACATAGACAATTTTCTAGAGATTTTTTTTTTTTCAAAGCAGTGTGAAATTGCATATCCTGTGGCTTAAAAACATGTAATTTCAGTTTATTTGCAATCAAGATTTAACTTACTGTATGTAAAAAAGAATGCCCAAAAATAGGAACATAGAATCATAGAATCATAGAATAGTTAGGGTTGGAAAGGACCTTAAGATCAAGATCATCTAGTTCCAATCCCCCTGCCATAGGCAAAACATTTTCACATGTTAATAAAGCTGCATAGTTTGTTTTTCTTAACAACGAGTGCTATATAACTCATACTGTATATTTTTCAGAGAATGCATACATTTTTCAGATGGCGACTTTCAGCCTGTTTTTGTCAGTAAAGGGAAAAGACTCAGTTTCAGTGATTCAACCAATAATGAACATAATATTCCCCCTATTAAAGCTGAGAAAAATCACAAGAAAATTCTGAAAACCTGAAAATCACATTGAGTAAAAGTGACAAAACCCACATCTGTGCTTTAGAAGCATATGGCCTTTTTCTTTATTTTTTAAAGGCAATGACATTTAAAGCTACTAACTAAGATATTCAAAATGGGGTGTTTTTTTATATTCTTATCCATAACACAAATAAAATTGAAATTATTCTTAGAATAATGATAAAGATTGTTTAATAACATAGTAGATCATTTGATTAGGAAGTGGCACAAACAAAAAGAAGACAGTTTTTGCATTCAGAAGTCTAACAGCATACATATAACAGATGATAGAATTACAAATAATAAAATACTCTCTTCCACATTAAAAATCACTTTCCTTCGCTCCCCAAATTTAATTCTTTTTTCTTTTTTCTTTTTTTTCTTTTCAGACATGTTTGGTTCTTTTTAAACTGCATGAAAGCAAACTGTTTGGTTTCAACAAAAGGCAAGGCAAGGCTAAAACATACTGGCAATCCTTAATTCTTTAGTAGAAATGAACAAATGAGAGATATACACTTCCCAAAAAGAAATTAATTAATTAATCAAAAAGAATAATTATGATTATTTTTAGTGGCTCCACTGCTACACATCCGATTGTATCTTGCAATAGCAATACTAGAAATCTATTAATGGATGGGCTGGAAGATTCCCCATTTCCTAAACTGCTTCCTTTGTTTTGTGTCAAAATACATTTGAACATTTTTACAAGCACAGGAGTGCTGCATCCCAACTAGAAGGAAGTGCAGTAGGAGGGCCAGGAGACCTACTTGGATGGATAAGGAGCTGCTGAGGAAAATTCAAAGGAAAAAAGAGGCTTATAAAAGGTAAAAGCAAGGACAGGAAGCCTGGGAGGAATACAAGGATGTTGTCCGGGAAACTAGGGTCCAGGTTAGGAGAGATAAGGCCCAGTTAGAATTAAACTTGGCTAGGGATGTTAAAGATAACAGAAAGGGATTCTATAGATACACTGCAAATAAAGGACAGGCTAGGGACAAGGTGGGCCCTCTCCGGAAGAGATCAGGAGAACTGGCTACCCTGGATTTGGAGAAGGCTGAGGTTCTTAATGACTTCTTTGCCTCAGTCTTCGCCGGCAAATGCTCTGACCACACCACTCAAGTCATGGAAGGCAGAGGCAGAGACTGTCAGAATGAAGACCCTGGGCCCACTATAGGAGAGGATCTGGTTCAAGACCATCTTAAAAACCTGAAAGTACACAAGTCCATGGAACCTGATGAAATCGATCCACGGGTCCTGAAGGAGCTGCAAATGAAGTTGCTAAGCCACTGTCCATCATATTTGAAAAATCATGGCAGTCAGGTGAAGTGGAAAAAGGAAATATAACCCCCATTTTCAAGAAGGGGAAAATGGGTGAGGTGGGGAATTACAGACCAGTCAGCCTCAACTCTGTGCCTGGCAAAATCGTGGAGCAGATTCTCCTGGAAGGCATGCTGAGGCACATGAAAAACAACAAGGTGCTTGGTGACACCCAGCATGGCTTAACTAAGGGGGAATCCTGCCTGACCAATCTGGTGGCCTCCTACGATGGGGCTACGCAACTGATGGACAGGGGTAGAGCAGTTGATGTCATCTACCTGGACTTGTGCAAAGCGTTTGACACTGTCTCCCATGACATCCTTGTCTCTAAATTGGAGAGACATAAATTTGATTGATGGACCACTCAGTGGATAAAGAACTGGCTGGCTGGCCGCACGCAAAGAGTTGTGCTCAATGGCTCAATGTCCAGCTGGAGGCCAGTAACGAATGTTGTCCCTCAGGGATTAGTATTGGGACTGGTCTTGCTCAACATCTTTGTTGATGACATAGACAGCGGGACTGATTGCGCCCTCAGCAAATTTACTGATAACACCAAGCTGGGTGTTTGTGTTGATACACTGGAGGGAAGGAATGCCATTCAGAGGGACTTTGACATGCTTGTGAGGTGTGCTGATACCAACCTTAAGAAGCTTAGTCTTGCCAAGTGCAAGGTCCTACACCTGGATCGGGGCAATCCCAGGCACAGCTACAGGTTGGGCAGAGAAGAGATTCAGAGCAGCCCTGCAAAGAAGGACTTGGGGGTATTGGTTGGTGAGATACTTCACATGAGCTGGCAGTGTGCATTCACAGTCCAGAAAGCCAAACATATCCTGGGCTGCATCAGGAGGAGCGTGATCAACAGGTCAAAGGAGGTGATCCTGCCCCTCTACTCTGCCCTCATCAGACCTCACTTGGAGTATTGTGTACAGTTCTGGTTTCTTCAACATAAAAAGGACATGGAACTGTTGGAACAAGTCCAGAGAAGGCCCACGAGGATGGTCAGGGGACTGGAGCACCTCTCATATGAAGACAGGCTGAGAAAGAGAAGGCTGTGTGGAGACTTCATAGTGGTATTCCAGGATCTGAAGGGGGGCTATAAGGATGCTGGGGAGGGACTCTTCATTAGGGACTGTAGTGATAGGAGAAACGGTGAAGGGTTAAAACTTAAACAGGAGAAGTTTAGATTGGATATAAGGAGGAAGTTCATTACTGTAAGAGTGGTGAGGCACTGGAATGGGTTGCACAGGGAAGTTGAGAATGCTCCATCCCTGGAGTTGTTCACTGCCGGGTTGGACAGATCCTTGAGTGATATCGTTTAGTGTGAGGTGTCCCTGCCCATGGCAGGGGGGTTGGAACTAGATGATCTTAAGGTCCTTTCCAACCCTAACTATTCTATGATTCTATGATTCCATTTGTCTAATATCACAAAGTGAAATGGACTGGGCTTTGTGAAGGAAACGCTGAAGTGAATGTATCTCCAAGGTTTTTTTGGACATCATGTGCCTATGTGAGATGTCCAGAAGGTCTCCCTTACACAGGTTAGCTTAGACAAACTCATTCAGCAAGTTCTTAATGAAGAAGAGTTTTCTTTGGCAGAATGCCCTGTGCCCAAATTTTCTTCAATATCCAAGAAAGAGGACAGGCAATCTAAAGTTTCTCCCAAAAGTATAGACACACATAATGGGAAAGCTATGGAGTGATGATGAGCAGAAACTCAAACTACAGTCTAGTTAATCCCTGAAAGGATGTCCTTGACTTATTGTTATAAATATTGTCAGGAAAGGACAAAATAAGTGTTGTTTCTCTTTGAAAACCATAAGAGTCTTTACCAGCAATGAGGAGCATGTTGAGAGGAGAATTTTAGGAAGGCATGTGTTTTGGATTTCAAGCTTCACTGTTCTTGTCAGCAAGTTAGAGATAGATTTATTTATGTATGTGCAGTTGTGTAGGAAACAACATTATTTATCTATATTAGAAAATTTTTTAAAACCAGTGGCTTCTGGAAGAACACTCCAAGATGCTCCAGGCCACAATAATGCATAGAGCATATGAAGCAGATGGGAGAGAAAAGCAAAAAGAAATGACAGTTTGTATTAGAACCAAGCTAGCCTTTAAAAGAAATCAATTTCAATATCAATTGCAACTTACCAGAAAGCATCTTTCAAAAAGCCCTGCTGATCTCATGCATTGATGTGCAAACAGGCGACTTTATTTCCATCACATACTGTCACTTGCCAAAAAATGGCAACCTTCTTGGAGTAGGGTCAAAGCCAATGATTGCTATAGAAGCACTGAAACTACAACAACAACTTTTGTAAGGAAAGATAGCTCAGTTTTTGTTTGGGTTTTTTCTTAGAATTGAAAAGGAAGAATGCTATTATCAATTATTTTTAAGTGAATGGAGTTTGGTTTTAGCAGAAGCTAGATGTGCACTGAAATACAATAAACCATTACAAAGGGACTTGCATCTCCTGTTGAACATTGAGAGTGCTCAGAATTAAAAAGCCATTAAAACTAAGGAATACTGTAATGATGTAACATGAAAGCAAATATCTGCAGGTGAACACTATGGCCTACCTAACCACCAATAGTCATCTCCAGGTATGTACTTATGTCTATTATTTCTATCCTCAGACTGTTTTCTTTAATTTTTAAAGGACTGGAAGAATCCCACGTTTCCTTAATATAAAGCATGGGTTTTCATAAGTAAACACTATGCTTAAAATTCAAAACATATGTCACAGTTGCAGTGCTTAGAAGGTCAGTGTCATCCAGGAAATTTGCAATTATGAACTTCATTAATAATTCAATAACATCCTAGTTGAAAGGAAAGAGTTACAGCTCAGCTATGTAGGGTTGGAAGTCTCCTCAAGCAGGCTGAGATCAAGCCCTTTCATATGTTAAGAACTTTGACATCATAAATAGGGCTACTCAGCTATTGAACATTTCCACTGCTTCATAGTCATCCTCTACCTTATGTTATGCACATAGAATTACAGGTGAAGCAGGTATAACTTTAAAAAGCCATGGCCAACAAAATGTTACCCTTCTCCCTTTTTCCCCACTTCTGTTGACTAAACACAGCAGCGTATGCCCTTCGAGGCAACCCAAGCACCATAGAAATCAGCGGCGGGGGGGAGGCAGAAGTGACACAGGGTCATGCAAACCCAATATTTTTCTGAAGAATCATTTAGCAGTCACTCAAGGTATTGCTCAGTGCCCAAACTGCTACCACAGCAGGCAGTTTCCTTGCACAAGGGAAGGCAGAAATGCCTTCCTCCCCAAAATGCTGCCTATCCTTCAGAATCAGACTTGTATGCACATATTAATTCTGAAATATGCTTTAAAGGTGCTTGAGAGAGATCTAAGGGATTTGCTTTCACTGGGAGATCCTGGTTGGCCTAAATTTAAGCAAGACTCACTTTGCATTTAATGGAGAATAACAGATCCTCAAGGGAATGATATACACTTGACCTATCCTAGACACCAATCATAAGTGTGATAGACATGTATGAGATAGATGAGATACAGGAGATACAGGTAAGACAGACTCCTCTCATGGGATGAAATGAATTACCCTTTGGAAGCACTTATTACATTCCTCTGATTGCAATGGGAGCTGAGGTTGACTAGCTTACACTTAAAAGTATGTAAAAGACAGACACCTGAGTTAGAGGAGATGAAATCCACTCTTAGGTTTAAATTTGATTACAAAGAATTGAGTCAGCTGATACAATACTGATCAAGACTGATTGGGCCCATGCACAGGACAACTCCAACATTGAGCTGCGAGGCAGCTACTGTAATTAGTTAACATGACGCTAAACACAATGGCTTTTCTTCTAAGACATTCAGTCAACTCATTTTTAACACAAACAGGATCTTTTACCAGACAAGAAATGCAGCTTCAGAAATATGGGACAGTTAAAAATGATGCACCTGAGGGATTGGGGGGGGGGGGGAAGAGTATTTCCATTCTGTACACTTTAAAATACAACATTTATACAAAATATTAATTCCCATTTTAAAATGGGAAATTACATATGTTCTGATGAACGCATGAATTAGTGTTGAAAAAGTAGAATTTTACATTGCTAAACTGAATGCTTCTTTAAAAAAGCAAGCTGCATGAATTAAAAAATTGATATTTTGCCAATGTAAACTGACAATATTTGAAGGGATTTTTTGTAATGTGAAATTAGCATGTATACTGTCATAAATTGAGTGGAGCAATCTTGATTTAAAACTGCAAAATTTTTGCTGCCATAAGGACAGACAAGGGACTTTTCACACATACTGAAACTTTTACATTCCAGTACAGCTTACACATATGAAGATATTTATGTAAAAAAAAAGAAAAAACAGCCACAGAATTATAAAGATAAACAAGTGACAGCATTAATGCATGAATGGCATTTTATGTTTTGCTAAAGATGACTAATGAACTGAATTCCTATGGAAATATAGCATGCCTGACATTCTCATACCTACCCAATGAGTTCCTAATGATTACTGCTATTACAATGAATACAAAATTAATGAATAATAAATTAAATCCTTACACTAAATTGATATTAGGAGCCTCTTTAAGTCATTAATTTTTTTGTAACAGTCAAGTCACAATCCATAATAACCTTCTGAGAATAACAAGTTACGGATTTAATTACAGATAAAAAGAAATATCTTCTATTAAAATATGGGAAATTATGCCCTTAAAAATTAAAAATGAGCAGATGTAGGAATTAGCAGCAAAGAATGTTCATAAAGTAAAATAATAATATAATAAAAAGGAAATTGGAATTTCATGCTTTTACTTGCAATGTTTTTCAAAGAAATATTCCAGGATTAGGATAAAAGATGAATTAGCCAAACATACTTATGAAAAGTTTGATTGGTTTTTGATATGTTAAGTGTGAAGAAACTCTTTCAACTCTATACACAAAAGTCCTGTCACAGGAATCAAGCTAACAATCAAAGTAAATGCCATATCTAAATTTGGCAATACTCACTCAGGATTCATCAGAAATCTGAAATATTAAAGTGAATCTTTTCTCACATAATCTTCACAGAAATCTTCCTAGAGAAAAGATGACTGTCAGCCACATAAATATATAGCATTTTGAAAGTTTAAATATCCTTAAAAGTAAAGCATGGAAGGTATTTTAGGTAGGCTGGATCTTTCTCTGTGTGTTCCCATATTTAGAGTTATGATTTTATAATCTAATTATGGGTGTCTAATTGGCTCTGTATGCCAATATTTTAGGCAATTTGGACAAATTTCAGAATTCAAAATAACTATTTCCCATAATCATATACATCTTGATTTATCAAGATCAATACCAGCTTTAAAAATTGGTGCTGAGAAAGTCACTCCAGTAGACTTCTCCAGAGGAGTTGGGGATGCCCACCTGGATGTATTCAAGGCCAGGTTGGATGGGGCTTTAAGCAACCTGGTCTAGTGGAAGGTGTTCCTGCCAGGGGAGTTAGCAGGTGAGTTGGAATTAGGTGATCTTTAAGGTCGCTCCCAATTCAAACCATTCTGTGATTCCACGATTCTATGAATAGCTTAGTCCCAATGGCACACTGGTTGAGACCTATGAATACTAGCTCCCTTAGTGCAAGGGCAGAACCTGCCTGCTCAGTTTGGAACACAGTCAAGAATTCTTTGTGAATAGATGCATTAAAGGTGCATAATGCACAAAGATGCTAGAAATATAAAAATTGAAAATTATATCATTTCAATGTGACTTTTTTACACTTCCATCAGGCACAACTGTTTCTGAATAAAATTGTGAAGAACGGAAATATAATAGAATTCCATGTATTTTCTCATGACTGAAGTTCAGATTAAAAAAAAAAAAAAAGAAGAAGAAGAATTTGAGAGCTATACAGAGAAAGCATAGTACACTTACAATCCATTTCTATACAAACTGCCATACCTGGTTCCTGTGCCCATGTACTGTATCTCTAGCAATGTCCAAAAAGAAAAGACTATGGAAATCAGATATAAATGGGGTTTGTTTGTTTGTTTGTTAAATATTAAATGCTTTTTAGGTATTACCCCTTTGATGAGATGTCAAAAGAGTGCCAAAAGAGTGAAGAGTACCTTTAAATATAAAAGCTATAAATGTACTAACTTTAGCATGTGTAAACATCAACACAGACAACTTCTCCCATGTAATCGTCTGGATGATGGTAAGACTTGACCAGCAACAGCTTTCACATCTCTGCAGGGATTTACCCCAAACTCAGGTTTACCTCTTGTGGAACCAGCCTTTAACAGTGGTTTGATGAACAGATGTGAATTGCATGTGTTTATACAGAAGAGGAACTAGGGAGACAAAGGACGCTCACCAGCAGTAACAGTATATTCTGTGAAAAGCTGATAGCTATTACTCAATACACAGCAAGAACAACATTGAACTTATTCCTAGGGGTACCAGAGTTCGAACTTGAAAGTGTATACATGTGATAGTGAAAACATTCTGTGAACTGCATGCTATGTTACTAACCATTCTGTCTTGATAGCTTCCATTTGAAATTTATTCCTTTTCCTAGTGAAGAAATCTGAGATGTAAACATCTTTTGGAATGAGAAGTCCTAGATACTTATTCCCTTCTGTCTAAAGCAATGATTTATTTAACTGCATGGCAATATTCCACTAAGTTTGTTTAAAACTCTTCAGGCCAAGTTATAATTCATTTTGATACATACTCTTCTACACATAAAGATATGCCAATTCTAACATTTGTGATGGTTTGCAGTATAACACATACCAGTATGTAACAGATAACAGTATAACAGAAGACACCAAATCAGAGCTCTTAAACCCTGTGACATTCTTTACCTACAAGCAACACACCAAGAAGCCAATATAATGTGAAAGATGGATACGCTTATTCACACTGGCAAAGCATATCAGAGAAACTGATACAGTACGTACAAAAAAAAGTAAAAAAGATGAAAACTCTGCCTCATCATGAGTTTAATAAGAACAGAAGAAGATCAGCTTCCTCATCCATACTGTCATTTCTGGAAACAGTGACTTGTATCTCTGATATTCTAGGCTTCCCACATCGACCAGCTTTCAGCTCTTTTTGTCCACTCTGTTGATTTCAGATGTTTAGTTATTCTGTGGAAGCTCTGCTGTCAGTAAGAAAAAGAGCTACAGATAGGGGTAGATAGAGAGAAAAAGGGACCAGAATGGAAAAGCAGAATCACAGGAGGACTGAGAAAACCATTGCAAATATTCAAATTCATCCATGTTAAAATCAGATTACCTGAAAGGGGCAGATGCCGTCAAATAATAACTTATTTTCTTAAGGCTTAAAGAAAGGAAAGTACTGGGAATTGCCAAGATAGATAGTTGACTTGCTTAAAACATCAGCTAACTTTGAAAACATTATGTTGTAACATAAAATAACAGGTTCTACAGCAGGTGGATTTCTCAATTTGAAATGCACTAAAAATTAATGTTAAAAAAACTTAATGTTAAAATATTTTTAATTTAACATAAAATAATGTAATAACCCAGTTGACTTCTCAGTTCTTAAGTGGAAATAATTCCTGTTTGAACATGCAAATTCATTTTACAGCCAAGGGTAGTAACTACACCCTGCATGGTTGATTTCAGCTGCACATTTTCCATTAATGTTAATGTGAGTTTCACAGCTATATCGCTGCACATGGGTAGAGAATATACCCTCAAGTTGTTAAATGGCAATGAAAGGAGCGAATGAATATGTGGTGATTCCCCTGAAGAGAAAAAATGCCAGGGAAAGAAATGTCAGAAAGAATAACATAATACATATAATACACAAAATTCATTCAGAGAAAGAAGGATGGTGGGGGGTGGATGGGAGGGAGCACTTTCTGATC